>JAVTVY010051672.1:0-26426 GCA_036873755.1 Hanleya hanleyi | reverse complement strand
AAATACCTTCATGTACCGCCCGAAAATGGCCACTTTCGCTACTACTCGTACCGATGACGTCACCGATGACGTCACAGATGACGCGAACATCCCTCAAATCGGAGTGTACACCCCGAGAACTACAAGATGACACCTTTCAGGACGCATTCGAACTGTGATTAGCCCATCTCGACCCCAAATACTCATGTACTGCCCGAAAATGCCCACTAAGCATTACTTGTACCGATGACGTCACCGATGACGTCACAGATGACGCGGACATCCTCAAATCGGAAATGTACACCCCGAGAACTACAAGCATAGCACCTTCCAGGTTTATTCGAACCGTGAATAGCCCATCTCGACCCCAAATACCTTCATACCGCCCGAAAATGTCCACTTTCGCTACTACTCGTACCGATGACGCCACCGATGACGTCACAGATGACGCGAACATCCCTCAAATCGGAATGTACACCCCGAGAACTACAAGATGACACCTTCCAGGACGCATTCGAACCGTGAATAGCACATCTCGATCCCAAATACCTTCATGTACTGCCCGAAAATGTCCACTTTGTTCTAAATGACGAGACGAGTAAAACGAGACCCCACAACCCTACCGCAAATGTATAGAAGTACGTTTCCCAGGATGGTCCTATACCTCCCATACCCCATATAGGCATTTTCCCGTAATTTAGGATAAAGTCCGTATTCCGTATTTTTTCAGGAAAATTTTTACATGCACCCACCCTGGAACTAGGGGGAGATAACTCTATTGATAGACAAGCCCCGTTAAGCCCGTCGACCTATATACCCCTCATACCCCATATAGGCATTTTCCCAGGTTTTTCGATAAAGTCCGTTTTCCGTTTTTTTTTTTTTCAGGAAAAACTTTACATGCATCCACCCCATTGCCTGAATGCCTCTTCACCTAGGCTTCACTTTGATACCTCACTCGACCCCATTGGACCATTAGTAGCTCCCCTAGCTCCAACACGGCTATTTGCATACCCTTGGGCCACCGCGCATGCGCAGAATGCCGCTATTTCAACCCACACCCAGTCCATTAGATGCCCCTTCATGAATGCTTCACATTGTTACCTCACTCGACCCCATCGGTCCACTTGGGGCTCCCCTAGCTCCAAAAAGGCTATTTTCATACCCTTCGGCCACCGCGCATGCGCAGAAGGCCGATAGTTCAACCCCACACCCAACCCATTAGATGCCCCTTCATGAATGCTTCACTTTGATACCTCACTCGACCCCATCGATCCACTAGGGGCTCCCCTAGTTCCAAAAAGGCTATTTTCATACCCTTCGGCCACCGCGCATGCGCAGAAGGCCGATATGTCAACCCCACACCCAGTCCATTAGATGCCCCCTCATGAATGCTTCACTTTGATACCTCACTCGACCCCATCGGTCCACTAGGGGCTCCCCTAGTTCCAAAAAGGCTATTTTCATACCCTTGGGCCTCCGCGCATGCGCAGAAGGCCGATAGTTCAACCCCGCGCCCAGCCCATCAGATGCCCCTTCACATATGCTTCACTTTGATACCTCACTCGACCCCATCGGTCCACTAGGGGCTCCCCTAGTTCCAAAAAGGCTATTTTCATACCCTTCGGCCATCGCGCATGCGCAGAAGGCCGATATGTCAACCCCTCACCCAGCCCATTAGATGCCCCTTCACATAAGCTTCACTTTGATACCTCACTCGACCCCATCGGACCCTTAGGGGCTTCCCTAGCTCCAACACGGCTATTTTCATACCCTTCGGCCACCGCGCATGCGCAGAAGGCCGATAGTTCAACCCCACACCCAGCCCATTAGATGCTCCTTCACATAAGCTTCACTTTGATACCTCACTCGACCCAATCGGACCATTTTATCTAGGGACTACTTTTTCTCCGCGGAAGCTTTTTCCTGAGACCGAATCACCGCCAAAACCACGGCCAAACCGCATCACCGCGCATGAATACATTTTTTTTTTTTTGCCGGAACTTTTTTTTTTTCTGCCGGAACTATGCACTCATTGACCTTTGGTGAGAGAGAGAGAGAGAATTATTAGGTTTAGCGTCACAGCCGCCATCTTGTCCCACCTCCCACACGACACACAAACAGGCCGCCATCTTGTCCCACCTCCCACACGACACACAAACAGGCCGCCATGTTGTCCCACCTCCCACACGACACAAAAAACCAGCCGCCATCTTGTCCCACCTCCCACACGACACACAAACAGGCCGCCATCTTGTCCCACCTCCCACCACACAGGCCACGCCCCCTCATCACGCATGCGCACCTCCTCAATTGTGACGTCAAAACACACAAATTGACCTCTATGACCTCTACATCCGGGGAGAATGTGACTTATTTTGCTTGCTGTATACTACTCATGACCATATATTGTAAATAAATATATTTGTAATATCTACACAATATTGTCATAAACGGCAGCTCATACCCGTCGTCAGGTTCAAAGTTGAAATTAGTCAAGGTGCCTGCTGTAGTGCTCATGGTGATTGTGTTGTGTGGGCGTTCAATTGTTGACAATTTTTATAGTAATGATGCGACCAAACAGTTGTTTCTTTTTGGGCGATCCCCATGGCATAAACCGCGGTCCAATTCATGTCCGGATTTTCGATACTGGCGCTGTTCGTTTGATCTCCATATGGACCGGGACTTTGTCCAGCTATTGCACACTGACCACAAAGTTTGATATAGTGTTGGTGTAATTACCGTCGTAATCTGGGTGACAGTGCGTTATGGGCTAATATCTCGGCCTCTTCTTTCGAATACCATCTGTGGTGGAACGATTTGACTCCAAGGTCTGGTCCACCACGGCGTCTATCCTTTCTATGAACAGATTCCGACATACCATTGTGCCATTGGGGGTTAGAACTTCACAATTTGGTGATGAGAGTATTCCGGGGCTGGTTGTACGAATGAAGCCCGCTATATGTGGTGGGCTGGATAGGAGCCTGCTCTACGAGGTCTCTCAGGTGTTCAACTCCCTGTGGCATGAGGGTGGTTGACTTTGTTGTGACCCTTCTCAGGTGGGTTGTCAATACATCTACCCCTCAGGGGTATGAACATTTGAGTTCACGAACAGGTGGCCATACGGACGACCCTTCGCGGCTTGTCTGCATGGAATAGTCGATGTTCGGAGGAAAACTTCGACTTCCAAACACTCGAAAATGGTCTCTGTCGATGGGATTGGTGAACAACACGAAGTATTGGAATTTCAAGGCAATATCTTCGGACTCATTGCCTTGAGGAATGAGATTATGGACCGCCAAAATCCGAACAAAACGGGCACCCAAAAACCCCGGAAAAGTCCAGTCAACTTTATATGGGCCAACGCTGATCCACAGGGGTAGTGGTTAGTGGGGATTCCCTGGTCGACGGCACGTGACTGGTGAGTTTATCCAAAAGTAGGATTTTCTGGGAAAATCAGGAGAGACAGACTCAATGCGGAGAAACGGACTTTACCTTCCGTCAAGTGTATATGGACCATATGGGTTCCACAGGGTTGTTGTTTGCGACTATGACTGGTGGGATCTCAGAGCCTTGGTTTGACTGTGACGTCATGGTGCGCATATGCATGTCGACCTTGGAGTGCACAACGGATTTGTGTACATGGGATCGATGAACCTCCCGATTGAACGTTAAGGGAGACAACTTTTGTCGACAACTGTTTCTCTAGAAATAGAGAAGCCATAGACATACACAATAGCACCGACTTAGACCTGTTTGAAAGGGTTCACATCAGTTTGAGGAGAAATTATTACAGCCACCGTCGTAACACTCAAAACCCGCCTTAACGCATCCAACGGCCTCAGCCCATCAGAGAGCTTGTCGTAAGAGGCGACTACCTGGGTCATCCGTTGGGTTTTCGAGTGTGAAAAGGAATAGGACCTCACCCGTGAGGTCCCAGGTGTTAAAAGGAATAAGACCCTATCCGTGTGGTTTCTGGGTGTGAAAAGGAATAGGAACCAAACGTCGTGTTATGACTGAAATAGTGTTGAAAACGATGTTAAATCATATTAACTCACTCACACACTCACTCACTCACCCACTCCAACGCCCGTCACGAGGTGACGCTCTAACTTTGGAATATCCCCCCTCCACCCCACACACACACCTATACGTATGCGGATATGGTCCTGTGCTAAGTACTATTCCGATTGGCTCGTCAAATGAGAGAACAACAAGAACAACCCTATTGCTGATTCCCCTCCATCAGTTTCGGTTCACGGTTGCCAGTTTAGATTCGGACGTATTTTTAAATTTGCCTTTTACGCAGACATATACAACTGTAACGTCAACACGGTTATATTGTCCCTACAATAGGCTCTTAGCTGGATAATTCGTTCCGCATGTCTTCATCTCATAAGTGTACATTTTCCCTTCAAGAATGCGGGGGGGGGGGGGGAAGAATCAACGATGAGTTCGAGGAGCTCATGATGATAATGTCAAATTAAGATCGTTTGCGTGTTTATAATGTGTCTATGTAGTTTTACTACTATCTTTAGGCCATAAGGGTAGAGGGCAAAAAGGTGGTTCCAAAACAGCGTCATTATGTAATTCTCCTACCAGGTGCGTTTTGTCGCTTAATATGTAATGGCGATTTGTTACTTAATATGTAATGCCCCAGAAGCGCAGGAGCCCCAACATCAATGTAGGTCAAAATATCCCAGAAGCAAAGAGCAGTGAGTCAGGTACATGCCCATTGTCAGTCCTAAAGAGCAGTGAGTCATCACTCATGCATCATTTCTAATTATTTAATAGGTAATGCCATGTTCTTATTAACATTTCAACTCCCACATCTATGGGGGGAGGTGTTCCTAGAATATTATAGGGTCCTAGTGTATCGCAAATCCGGAGGGAGTCCCCACAAAGTAGGCCTGTTCGTGCATACAATCAAAGCGTGACTGAGATACATCATTCTTTAGATGACGACTTTACAACGAATATTATGGATTAAGAATACTGATCAGCGATACGGATTTGATATTTTTGGAACATCATGATGTCTTGCCGGCATCATTGAAAACTGTTGACCGCTTCTCTCGTGCAGGAAACAAGACTATGTTTATGTATACTATGATTGTCTTTTTGAATTTGGTGCTAATACTGTTATATGGAACATGGAATAGGTCTTTGGATTATGGACGCGGATATTCTTTAATGGACGACGGCTAAATTATGAATGACGGACTAGACGCTTGTAATATCCTAAATAGCACTTGATGGAATTTTCTTAGTCTAAAAATATTCACCAATCAGAGCACAGCTCTTGTGTTGCTGGAAATAGACACAAATTAAATTTTGCGTATTTTTGCCTTCTAAAGATATCAACCAAATCTTGGAACACATGGAGAAGTCTCCGCAAAGTAAGTCATATCCTAAAATAGCATTGACGTTATCACCGATAGATCATGTCCTTAACTATCCTTGACGTCATCACTGGTTAAAAAATCAATTAAAAAATAATCAAGTAAAGTAAAATAATTTTAAATAAAAAAAAACATAGAGAAAAAAATTGAATTCAACTTTAAATTTGAATAGTTAAAATATAAAATAACATAAAAAATAGAAACAAATGAAGTCAAAAAACTTTTCACTCATGCTCAATCCCAATCATCCGTCCGTGCATTTGATGGAAGTTTCTCCATTGAAGAATTTCTTGATGACGTTTTTTGGTCTAAATGAAGATTTTCGTCGCCCTGGTCACTGGTCTCCGGTCGATGGGACATGACAGACCGTGGCTTTGTTGGTCGGGATGGAGAATTGCTCGGATGTGTTTCGCCAAACGTCGCCTGCAGTACGGCACTTGTCTGCGAGTTGTAGTAGTATGGGGACGCTGTTATCCAGACAAATACATCTCCAACATATCTCATCGTCTGATATCTCCCCGCGCCCAGCGTGTGACCATCCGCAATATCTACATAGTTCTCCTGACATAATTCTAATCATTCCTTCGACATCCATCTTCAAGCGTTTCCAAAGTGGATTAATTTTTTAAAACAGTGATCTCCAAATGCAGATTTTTGATATTTAATGGAGGCTAAATTATGTTCTTGCATCCTTTCGTGTATATACCTGATGGTTTTTCCTATGTAGGTAGATTGACAGCCTCAAATGTTATATACAAAATACACTGTAGCGGGATAGGTCAGTCCCATGTAGGATTATGGCTGGATAGGTCAGTGCCGTGTGGGATTACTGCTGCATATTGCAGTCCCGTGTGAGATTAATGCTGGATAGGCCAGTCCCATGTGGGATTACTGCTGGATAGGCCAGTCCGGTCTGGGATTACTGCTGGATAGATGAGTCCCATATTGGGTTACTGCTGGATAGGTCAGTTCCGTGTGGGATTACTGCTGGATAGGTCTGACCAAGGAAAACATGAAACATGTCTACCAAGTTTTATAATTATCCTACGAAAGGTTCAGCAAACTTTCCATGTACAGAGCTACATGTAAATTTGTGCCCAACAAAAACCTTATCAATGGAAACGTACAAAGTACAAAAAGTCATATTTAATTTCATATTTCTTAAATAGCACATGCACATCCTCAAATCACAATGAACTTGGGTAGCAAGTGTCAAACTCATCCAATGAAAGCTGACAGCTTCAGCAAACTTCAGCAGTACAGGTGTACATGTATTTACATTATCATTGGCAGATTACCAAGACAAAACCCTCATAAGTTGAACAAAATAACACAGGGGCATCCTCTAGTCATATGAAATATGTGTACGCAGTTTCATAATCATCCAATGACAGCTGACAACTGCAGCAAACTTTCTAAGCACAGATGTACATCTGTACATGAAGAGGTCTACCGTCTACATGTACAGCCTCTACATGTACAATTCGGCTAAACAGTAATTTGGACCAAAATTAATACTACATCTCAAAAATAGCACAGGTACATCCTCTACTCATGAGAAATATGTGTACCAAGCTTCATAATCATCCAATGACAGCTGACAACTGCAGCAAACTTTCTAAGTACATGTACGTGTGCACTTCAGCTAAACGCAAAACTCTATCGCAGAGATTTTAACATTGGAGCATTCCAGGGGTAGTACCCCGAGGTGGAATACCCAACCCCATATTTTTTTATTTTTTTTATATTTTTTCTAAATTTTGTAGATTTTTTTTGAATTTGCTAAACCAAAAACCTTATCATTTATCATTTTCAGGCCGGGGAGACCGACACCGACGACGACACCATGTTTCCCCCCTCACCATATGTCCCCTTTACTTCGTAAGGCGAGATAAAAATCGAACTACAGACCAATGTTTGTAGCAAGGTTATGTTACCCCTAACAAACAACCCTTTTTTGCCTAACAACATACAGTAGGTACAATATTGATAAAGGCCCTAAAGTCAATGGCTTTGTACATTAATATTCATTTATATGTGCAAAAACCATTACATGTCCAGACCATTTCATTTATTGAGTTTGTTAAACATTGTTTGGGGGTGGGGATCTCAATAGCTTCAAATTAACAAATCACATCAACATTCACAAACATAATTTCAGCAATCTTGGGTGCAATATATTTATTCAAATCGGCTGATTATGACCAATAAAATACATTTCATAATATTTTTCAGCATGGTCAATTTTTGGAACGCAAGATATCAATTCTGTGATAAGGCCAAAAAAAGTTTCTTCCTTAAAGTTTTAGTTGGGCATAAACCTACCAACCCAACGAAATTGCCCTTATTATTGGTCTATCTGCCAAAAGAAATCTTTTGTATTGTCATGGTTAAAAATTTCGTGCAATGAAAAAACTATTTCCTACCTACCACATGTCTGAGACAGGCCCCTGGTTACTCCCAACAAACAAAATTTTAAGGATGACCTTATGATCAACGCAAGGTTTGCGCAAAAAAACATAATACCCTATTTCTTATAATTATTCAGATGGCAAAACTTAACTGCAGGCATCTGCATAGAGAAATTATGTTATCATTCTACAAATTTCACCAGCTATCCTCTCAGTTCTTGGGATAAATAATAATGTTCTTGCCACGGTGTTCAGCCTCAGTTGACATAAAGATGTTTCTTCTGCTTTTAAGTCTAAAAATGCTGTTCGAATAATTAAAAGAAATAGGGTAAGATGAGAGCAAATGGTAAATCAGGAGTGATAGTAGACAATATAGTTGAGTGGTCAATGGGTAAAACTGGCAAATCGAATCATTAATGTGATTTAGATAGTATGGTGCATTCTTACCTGATTTCCACATTACTAGCATAAGTGATATATCACAATTCATTTTCATGTCACCAAACAAAGAAAGCCAATGTTAGCTGCAATCACACTTTTGGAACAAAAATTCATGCCATTTTGTTGGTCATAAATTTTCATTGGCCTACATCTTCATGTTCACAGAAGTAGGTCCCCCACAACGTCAAAGATTTCTTTCGGACCCCTGAAGCGAAGGATTACCTCCAAATCAATACTGATACCTAAGCATGATTGATTTTCAAGGACAGTTCATGTATATATTCAACACCGAATTACAACAGTATTTGCTGATACAGGAGTCAACAGAAATTTGAGACAATAGTTGTATTAGGTTTAGGTTAAGTTGTGGATTTATTTTGCCCAAAAGGATAGGGCATTTAGCGTTTTAACAACTTATTTGCGGAGTCTCTATTAAGGCCTTTGCTCTGGCATTCATCCTTGCAACCACACCTTGACAAGCATTTCTTTCCATTTATAGCAGTAATACCAGAATATATTTGCACAAAATGTCTCGCCCATGTCGAAGTTGTATAATATGACAAGAGACTGCTATAATTAAACCTTGTAAAACAGCGTAACACCAAAGATATGATGGATAATTCTAAAGATTTAGAAAATCTGTTTCCTTCAATTGTCCATAGACTTTAAAAATGTAACAACATTTTGAACACTTGATACTAAAAACAGCTAAACTGTTCAAATAGAATTGCCCAGCCTTTGTGCTCATGGTGCTTGTGTTGGAGAAGGTCCCACTGTTCAGTCACAGAGAGGGTTGCAAGGTCTTGCAGACTTAAGCCCACACTCAAGTTCAAATTCAAATATTCTTCCAAAGCTGATGGAAAGAACTGGGAAACACTGGAGAAATCAATACACTGGGCTTGTAATTGCAGGTCAACTGTAGAATCCAGAGCCAAATATTCATGCAAATACTCAAACCCCAAACAAAATTCTGCCAGTCAAGATTGTCAGAGGCAGTCTGCCACTCATTTACATTTCAAAGACATGTTTCCTGAATAGACTGCAATCACTGGCTTGATGCAATGACTTTGGTTTAAATGCCTATCTGACATGTATAATGAATATTCAACCTCGAAATAGTTCTGGAGAATTCAGAAACAAATTTTCAATATATTTTTCATTATACTATAAATGTTAAATAGTTTGATTAATTAATATATATAAAATGTGTTGCTTTCTTATCTCTTCGCCATGGGCGAAGCATTTCTTGGAAATATGTTTCAATATTGCTGCGCACATTGGAGCTGGAGCTTGTATCTTTGTTATATAGTGAGTGTCTACATGGATGCCAGCAGGTCTTAAACCCAATCGGTGTGTGTGTGGGGGGGATGTGCTCGACTCCTGTATAAACCTGAAGAAGAAACTACATGTACTACCATATACTACTAGTTTTGGAAACAATCAGCTTTAACTTACGGTAGCTGACACATTACGACAATGCACATGCCATTTCAGCTATTCAATATCAAATGCCCGCCCCTCCCTCAGACCTAAACTCACACGTCAAAAAGATGTTCGGCAAAGGTGACATCGTCCTGCATATTAAGCCGTCTCCGGACCGTTTCCCATCTTGAGTAGGTGTCACCTAGCTGGACGCTCACCCTTCTAGATTTCTTCTGTCGGCTCGCATGTCTCTTCCTTCTTTCTGGTGTAGAGAACTGTCGGGCTGGTCCGCGTCCCCCCCCACGGTATTCGTCTTACATGACGGATTTGGGGCGCAGACCCGTCATGTAAGACAACTTCAATCGGCAACACTTTGCGTGCAATATACCACTCCTTGGTTGAATGGTTCCCCACATGTAGTCACCTATTGTATCTGTCTTACATGACAGATTTGCCCTCCATCCGCCTTACCTGAAAGTTAGCCTAGTTAGTCAACAACAACAGCAACAAATAGGAAACTTTCACGAACACAGAACTAGAACTTCAAAGAGTAACAAACACCATAATTCAAGTCTGAACAACTTCGCTATCAGATTTCGTATGCAGACTGGGACTTTCAATCAACGTGATTCTTGATGAAGACACAAGTCTGATCCGTGCAGAAGGATGATGATAATCATGCCTTGTGGAGTAGTTTGTGTCTTCATTTTGGTCGTTGTTATAGGAACTCAGGATAAACAGTATAGTTGTTTCGCGCCTTTTGGGTCGTTTCCCGCGTAATCCGAAAACAGTGTGTCAAATATGTTCCATCGAACACTAAAACTGATGACGTCATCGATGCACAGCGACGAGATGTGCACGTGCTGCCTGAATCGACTTTTTGAATGTTTATGCGCCTCAAAATACAACAAAACCAGCGATTTGAGTAAAAAAAAATTATATACCAGCATTTTGGATTACTCCGCATATAATAAGGGTATTTTCGAAGATTTTGAAAAATTTGAGATTTTTACGTGGCCGTACATCTTTTGGGATCGAAAATAATAACTGCTCTGAAATACTATAATATTATTATTATAACTGGCAGGATATAAGGAAATATAGCTGTTTTGAACTGTTAAAATGAATTTAGGGCCCATACCAATTCTTTCGCATGCGCAGTGATCAAGTAGATCTGTTTGTTTTTTTCAATTTTCGAAGTCCAAGGAATATAAATTGATTCTTCAAATTTTATCAAATATATTGTCCACTAATCGGCTTACGCTCTGAAATACTGATATTACTCAAACTCGAAGGATATCAATAATCAAATATATGTGTTTTAAACTTTTGAAATGACTTTAGAAGGCCATATTCAACACGTTTTCATTTCCTTCTACCATTAGATCCTTTGGCAAATATATATATACTTCTATGATGGCCGATGATGGCATCGCCCTTGAAACATTTTGGGCGATATTGCGATGCGATAACGCGATATTGCGATGCGATAACGCGAAAACGCGATATTGCGATATCGCGATAACGCGATATTTCGATGCAATAATTGCGTTATTTTTGCGCGATAATGAGCGATATTGTGAAATATCGCGTTATTTTTGCGCGATGAATCGTGTTAAAATTGTGCGATAATCGCGTTATAATTGCGCGATAATCGCGTTACTTTTGCGCGATAATCGCGTTATTTTTGCGCGATAATGAGCGATATCGTGAAGTATCGCGTTATAATTCCGCGATAATCTCGCGATAATGTGAAATATCGCGTTATTTTGAGAAGTAATATGAGTAGTATAGAAAAGACCGATTCATTATCAATTTTGAGGCTAAGGCGTGGGGCTGTGGCGTGACGTGGCAATAACGTCACTTCACCCATCCATTATGCTGATAGCAGACTACGAGCGTAGCGTGCAAGATCTATGGCGGTACGTTTCATAACGTGTGTCTAATTCCGCTTTACCAGGACTAGGGGCCGTATGAACGTATGTATTTCAAGATTCTCATAGTTTTCATATGAACAGTCACAATCAAAGCGTGACTGAGATACATCATACTCTAGATAACGACTTTACCACGTATATCATATGGATTAAGAATACCGATCAGCGATACAGATTAGATATTTTCCTCTCTACACCCATCCAGTTGGACGCTGCTTCAAACGGATAACTCACACAACAAAATCGGACCACCATGGGTCCACCTAGACCCCAAAACGTCCACCTCGATCTGCACTTTTCAACAAAATCAACGCATGGCCTCGAGACCCCTCCCATCGTGTTATACAGCTCGAGATGAAGAAAACAAGCGCCACACCCCATACCACAAATGTCCATGAGTGGGTTCCCATTGGGACTAACATTGTCCATTGCGCCAGAATGGACCTAACATGTCCACCCCAGACCTGCCTGAACTTTTCATCGAAAGTCAACCCCTGGCCTCGAGACCCACTCATCGTGTTCTACATCGCGAGACAAAAACAACAAGGTGCCACAACCCATAGTAAAATACACAAAAAATATGACCACTCCTATCCCATGCATGTATGAGATTAACATTGGAAGTTACTGGGGTCTTATGTAGGGGCAGAAAACTCTTGCTGGGCCGTCACGTGACCGAAAGTGACGTCGCGACGTTTGACCTGTATTTCACCGGATGTGACGTTGTGGTGACGTCATCGTGACGTCACCTCCGCATCAGCCTTACTCCTCAGCCTCAAAAATACTAATGAATTTGCCGTCTTACTACTACTCAGGTAACGTCGATTTCCTCCGCCGAGAAAATTAATCATATCCGCGGAGGAAATATTATATTATAATAATTTCTTGGAAAATACAAAGAAAACCTAGAAAATTAAGTTGGTTTCTTCGGAAATAGAAGAAAAGCATAGGAAATCGAAACAAAACGACAATGGCCTTAATGGGCCACCGTGCATACATGCACTCCCTGAAGATTAACATTGGAAGTCACTGGGGTCTTATGTAGGGGCAAATAACTCTTGTTGGACAGACACGTGACCCGAAATGATGTCATAGGAAGGGACCCGGATGTCACCGGAAGTCATGTGACAGAATGTGACGTCATCCGTGACGTCATCGCCACGTCACGCCACAGCTCCACGCCTCAGCCTCAAAATGATAATGAATCGGTCTTTTCTACACTACTCATATTACTTCTCAAAATAACGCGATATTTCACATTGTCGCGCGATAATCGCGCAATTATCGCGCAATTTTAACGCGATTATCGTGCAAAAATTAACGCGATTATCGCGCAATTATAACGCGATATTTCACAATATCGCTTGTTATCGCGCGATTATTGCGCAAAAATAACGTGATTATCGCGCAAAAATAACGCGATTATCGAGCAATTATAACGCGATTATCGCGCAATTATAACGCGATATTTCACAATATCGCTCATTATCGCGCAATTATAACGGTCCCCGTACAATATCGAAATTACTTTTCAAAACAATCTACTATACACCAGTATCCAACCAGGCAGTCCAACATCAATCTATTTAGAAACTTTTGTCGGTCACAACTGTCATTCAAAACAGTTAAAATGACAGGTCCGCGTATCTGGAACACACTCTTTTCTCAATTAAAATCCATCACTTCCAAATCTCTAAGCGTGAACTGACTAATTATCCTACCATTCAACCTGACTTCTAACTCCTACAACTTTTGACACGTTTATAATCCATATACCAGTGCATGTAACTGGAATATACTTACCTATGCCACTTGGACTATATTTCAATTAGACGACCGTCTCATTTCTCTAGACGTAATCGCTACCTGTTCACTGCATCTTCGCTATTTTTATTCACCATGCTGTCACTCATGTAATAATGTTATACTCTACTCTCGCTGACTCTATTTATATTTACACCCATGGGATAGACAAATCCGCCATTCAACTCAACCGATTATATGCTTTGTATATGTTTTGTATGAAAATATGGTGAAAAAAAATTCATTAAAAAAAAAAAAAAAAATTCATTCATATCGCTCGATTATCGCGCAAAAATAACGCGATTATCGCAATATCGCGTTTTCGCGTTATCGCATCACAATATCGCGTTATCGCATCGCAATATCGCCCAAAATGTTTCAAGGGCGATACTCGATGGCACCTCTCGGCCATCATAATATACGCACCCATCCACCATAAGAGTCATTCACGTTTGATGTTAAATGGTCAAATTATGACTAGTAACTAGTTGCATGTTTTGCTCAGATTTGCCCCATATGACCGTCTGTTTTCCCCTACCAGTGCATGGGGCAAAACGGACCATGATTCAAACAATTTGTTTGCCCTATAATCTAAAAAGTATCTAGGTAAACAGCATTTTGTCGGTTTTATTTTAAATACTGAGTATGTACTTTCAAATTCCATGTGTTGGCATATCAATGGAGCGCTCAAAGTTAAAGGGGGCCCGTTTTGCCCCACCGTCCCCTAACTTGTTATTATAATTTTTTCAGAACATGAAACCCCTCGGCCACTAATTGGGCAACTACCTATAGCATCTAGAAACACCCACATACAAACATATATATATATATAATTCAGGAAAAGGGTCAAACGTGAAGATAAATTGTTTGAAAATAGAGAAAACGCCGACACGCTCACATTGCTCAAATGCGCATTTCTGCTGTTTATTCAGCTTCTTCAGAGAGCATACTCACGGTATGTCAGATCGTAACAGTTTTATAAGGTACAGTGTTGTATAACATTGTCCTTGGTGATCGTATCCAATATACGTCATGATAGATACAATTATTTCTATATACAGATTATTCAAGTATTGCAATAATAGTACAGCCCTATTAAAAGGGAACACAATAACTTAATGGGGAGGATTAAAGCATACAATCTTAATCCGTAATGCTTGGAAAAGTAGTACAATAATACATCTGGTAAATGCAAGTACAAATCAATGAAGTCAGTCTATACAATTGTAAGTGGGATTAAGCCTCCACGATAGGACTACACATGTCTAATGATACATACAAGATGATTTGTGTTTGATTTAACCTCACACGTTCCAAGTATGTTTTTGGGAAAAACATGGTAAGTGTCCTGTTCTTTCATATAGATAGATATATTATTCATGTACTATTCAAACGGCTTTTAAATTTACTTATAAACATAGCTTCCTGGACATCCAGCCATCTTGGAATTGATTTACTTGCCGTAATCTGATAAAAAGGAAATATGGTGAAATTTCCTTTGCCACAGCTGTGTATATGTTTACTAACGCGCATATGTCTTAACGAAGACGTCGAAATCTGTTGCTTATGCACGCGAACACGGCCTCGTAGATATAAAGTTTGTCCGATATAATCGGCAGTACAACCGCTACACCTCATCACATATATAACGTTTTTAGAGGCGCAGTTCATATCTTGTTTCACAGTAAATACCTTGTCCGAATTTTCAAATGTGACAGAAGGCCCTTCTATCAGATGTTCGCACGTGCCACATCGAGAGTCACCGCATTTTTTCACAACGGGTGGGTTAGAATGTTCCCTGAATTCCGCTCTAGTTAACATATTTTTGATACTAGGTGCTTGTCGGAAACTGGATGAGACGAACATTCTGAAGTACATCATTCATTTTCGGACTTTGAAGCAAGACATTTAAATTTTGATTAATGGTTGAAAAGACCGATGGATTGTGTGGGTTATGTGTTGTGACGAATGCCATGGTGTTTTCAGGGAGTTTAGTTTTGGGAGTTCTAAAAAAGACAATGTCATGTGATCTCGCCTTTTCTATGCCTGTCCTAATAACTTGTTTGGGAAATCCTCTTTGTGTTAAGTCTATTTCAAGTTCTTTTCACCGACTATCTCTCAGTTGTGTTTGTGTGACAATGGTGCAAACCCTCCTAGCTAGATTGTAAGGGATGTGTATTTTGGTGTGTCTAGGACGGTTGCTAGTGAAGTGCAAGTACTGTTTTGTGTCAGTTGGTTTGTGAAAGATGTCGGTAATAAGTTTGTTGCCTTCTTTTCTCAAAAGGATGTCTAGGAAGGGCAGACTCGTTGAACTAGTTTCTTTAGTGAATTGTATTTTTGGATGAAGTGATTGAAGAAGGCTATGGATATTGTGAATGTCATCTGTTGATTCTTTCCAGAGAAGAAAGCAATCATCCAAATATCTTTTCCATTGTGTTTGGAAATATAAGCCAAATTCCTGGCCATACTTTTCATCTATTAGTCTGTATAGTTTTGTTCTAAAAATGCCAGGCAAAGAGTTGCGTATGTGGGTGCCATTTTGGTTCCCATCGCCGTGCCCAGCACCTGCAGAAAAAACTGATCATTAAAATGAAAGATATTGTTCAGTAAGATAAAACGTATACTGTCCAGTACAAAATTTTTACTAAATCTTGGATCTAATGTCGCTGGATACTTTTCAATCCAATATCGTATTGCTTCCAACCCGAGTTCATGTGGAATGTTCGTATAAAGTGCCGTTACATCAAAACCAACTAGAATTGTATCTGGTGAGATGTCATCTGGCAAATGAGTAAGAAAATCTAAGTCATCTCTTACATAACTTGGAATGTGTTGTATATAGGGTTTTAGAAGTATGTCAACCAGATTACTCAGCCTGTGTGAGGGACAAACTGGCCCAGCTACAATGGGCCTGAATGTCAGGTCATCTGGATTTAGGATCGAAATATATTCTGAATTTTGATTTTTAACTGCATTTTTTATTATCTCAGATTTATGAATTTTAGGTAGGTCGTAAAAATTGCTAGTCTTGAATTCGAATTTTGTGATATATTCCTTCTCCTGTGCTGATAAAATCCCATCATATTTTTGTACTAGAGATTCGAGAAAATTTGTTTATCTATATATATATATATATAATTTTTTCCTGTAAGCCCTGGATTTCCCACTGGGCATTTATTGCTTTATTAAGCATGATTTACATAAACCTTTACATTACCCACATGGCCAAGGGCTTACAGGGTTTTATCCAATAATCCCGAATAAGCAGCAATACTTACATATACAAAAATATATACACATATATATACACATACACACATACATATACATACATACATATATACCCTCACGCACACACATACACACCCATATACATATACATATATATATATACAAACTTATATTTCCGTATAAAATACACGATATTCAAGCTACGAACATTTCGATTTCAACCGTACAAGTGATTGTGTGTGTGCGAAGCATCCTCACCGGAATTTTTAGTACAAAAATTCACAGTTCATAGCTTGAATTTTCAAATATTCGAAGGTGACCGGGTGCTGTACTGACTGGGCTGATCAGTGTCCAGAATAATAGGAACTGTGGACACTCTCGTGTTCTGGCACATGTAGGCACCGTCGTGATATGACTGAAACAAGGTTGAAAACGACGTTAAACCCTACTACTCACTCACTCAAATATTCGAAAACACGTTAACATGGACGGGTTAAAAAATTTACATGCTAAAATTCAAAACAACATCATCTTCTAATCAATCATGTGGGAATGCTTGCCATTCATCATCCATTAGTAATTAGCATCATGTTTTAATCATGAGCGCGTAATATATTATTGGTATAGACGCCCAGTAACTATGATCGTTTAAGTACACTCTTTCAACTCTTGGCAGTGAAATATGTCTTAGTCAATACTGTATTACTTCTTTATCATTATACAGTGGCGTCGGAAGATAGTGCTGACTGGGGGGGGGGCACTATCCCAGCACTTTAGGCGAGGGTCCTGGAAGCTCCGGGGTTCTTGACGGCCGTATGAGCGTTTTGAGCGATTTCCGAGAAATAAAACGCATATATTTTCTCAGATATTTCAACTGCTTTAATACTAGTTTGGTAAAAAAAAAAATTAATAAAAAACTGCTAACACTCACACAGGAATATTATTCCGTCTTGATTTCCGTCAAATAAACGGCTCGTCCAAATTTCCAGGAAGCTCCGGGGTTCTAGACGGCCGTAGAGATGCCTTTTCCGTCGCTATACCCATGGTGCCTGTGGTGCCCGTAGATTTTTATTTTTTTTCTGCATTGCATTTCCAACTGTAAGATATCAAACCCCAATTTAGCCGCTAAAATGCAGGAAATCAAGTGTAACAATTAAAAAATTCCCTCCTGTACCCCCTCCCCCTTCCCTAGAAAAGCGCTCCCTTCGCATCCCCCCCCTCCCCCTTGACAATCCTAGTGACGGGCCTGTATTCGGTACAGCGAGGACAGCAGTGCGCTGAGCTACATATGCAGCATCATTTTATTAATTATTGAATATCGGAACAGCATAATATTATTATATGTTTACTGATTTCTATCCTACTTACGTTTTGCTTCGGAAGAAATCGAGGATATCACGCTGTGGTCTCTTCGACATGATGTTAATTTTGGAAATGTATGAAGATGGGTTGCGTAGAATCGAAGTGCTGACCTTTACATATTAGATCATTTGGTGCACTGGTATATCGAACTCGCTTGACCCGTACTCAATATTGACCCATTTCTGGCATGTTCCATTCGTAGTAATAAAAACAGAAGTACCAATTATGAATTGCATGAATATCTGATTTAAATTTATTATCATGAAACTGTACAAAATCTGGGGGGGCACAAACATACTTGTGCCCCCCCCCTGGTTTTCATCTGGGGGCACGTGCCCCCCGCTCCCCCGCTTCCGACGCCCCTGTTATATTATTGTTCGACTATCCTTGACTCAATAACATATTGTTTAACCATATAGATATGCCCGATATGATTGTTGACCGAATAGCTTGCCTATTCCGCAGTTTTATCCCTAATTTTTTTTGCCGATTTGATCAAGACGGGTACTGAATAGCGGACGCCGTCATTTATTTGTACATACAGAAGTATCTCTGGAGCGCACCCGTATTGTGTGGACCATTTATTTCCACTGTTTCCCAAGAATGGCCCCTGTCTAATTTCATAATAAGGGAGGCTTCCCGATTTTGATTGCATGATAATTCTTCTTCCCTTTTGGTTAAGTTATATCTGTAGCGCCGTCCTGATGGTGCCATCCAGTTCTTCAATCTACTGACTGAGAGCCGCAGTTCCCGGCAGTACAAAATTCGCACCGTTTTCGTGCGCGAAAATAGACACTCCTTTATGGCGATAAAATTTGAGAAGGGACATGGCGGAGTATTCTCTCGATATAGTGTATGAATACTGCATATTGAAATTCCATCTTTACAATACGGTACTTGGGTCGGTCATGCCGGGAAGATAAATACAGGATTATTAACATTTAAATCAACAATTAAAGTGGCGAAATGACGTTAATAATATGATAAAGTTTCCTAGAGTTCGAAACTTCTGGTTTTGATTAAAGTTGTAGTTTTCGGGCCGCTTGCCATACTGATGTTGCGGCCCATCAAGCTTCGTTATATTGCACACACTAATTAAAAGTAACTAATTTCTGCTTCCAATTTGGATATATACGATCGGGAAACGTTGATAGGATATTAATTTATTCAGATATTTATATTCCATTGTTACATTTCTTTGTTCAATTCATTGATTTACAAGCACTATAGCTCAAAACAAATGAGTGACAAATATAGAGTTCGGAACATATTTGTCACTTTCATAAATACGTGTTAAATTCACGATTTCCTGTCATAAGGCGGTGAACTTCGCTCTTTTTACACCAGCACGCTCTATGGATCGAAGTTGTAGTCATAGCAAATTCTGGGTTAAAAAAAACTTCTACTGCTATCCCCTGCTCCCCAATAAGTTTATTCAAATCAGCAGGTGTAAAGACAATCTAAAGTTAATTGGCAAGCAACTGAGCATAGAGCATCAACCATAATCTCATTCACCAAAATTAGATTAAACCCATCGAATCAAAGAGATTAACGGAATGTGATTACAGCTCACTTAGAGATATCCTTGCGAGTGACCGTCTTGAGCATATACTCGTCAATTATCCGAAACAGATCTTTGATTGGCTGTTCAACTGACTTCATCTTTCGCGTGAGCCATTTCGGTTATAAAAACTAAATGATCTCAATTTTCGACAATCAATTCGATTAACCATTCAAAGTGAACGAATCATTATTTCTTGCAGATCTTGATATTACAAATATGGCTATACAGCGACTTTTTAATGATTCCATCGAGTGTTGGAGTCCGTTGAATTCCTGTATCGACTTCGCTTCAAGTCCCGCATGTGACTCTCCAGAGAATTACGCCAATATCAAGAAAACCTTGTTTGAGACCGAGGGCAGAGATAACAGATCCTCGACTCCTTCAGATGTCAGAACCAGTCTATTTATAGATGAAGGATCCAGAGACAGTGGACTTGGTCTGGATGAAGATGTAGAGCATTATATATCGAATCCATCCCATCTTGTATATTTGCCGGAGCGTTCAGTTTCGGGGCCGAAGACGTCTGTTCCCCACAGAAGCACAGTCCATTAAAGCTGACCGGTTGCCGCGAGTCATCTCACATCACGGACCTCCGTTCCGGACTTGGTCGCAAGAGACAGCATACTGATAACGATGGCGAATTATCCCCACCTCAGAAGAAACAGTGCACGCCTCTCGAGTTTGAACGAACCAAAATACCTCTCAGAAGGTGCCAGTCGGAGGCTATCATCAAGTCAGCATTGGACAGAGGTAAATATTCAGCCTATTGGATTAAAATCATTAAATAATGGAGTTTATTTATGTATGTAGTCTCGCTTTCCTCCGCAACAAATCTTATAATATACGGTATAGCTTTTTAATTATGTATCAAATGTTTAACACATGCATTTTCTCTTATGTTCCAGTCGCTGACAATCCTGATTTGACGAGTGATGGTTCCCAAACCTGTTGTCTTCCCACCATTCCAGGTAAACACCAGGACCTAAAGTCCATCACCCCGGAAACATTGGCTAAAGTACTGAACCATGAGTACGACCACATCATCGAGCGGTGCGTTATTGTCGACTGCAGATATCCTTATGAGTTCGACGGTGGACACATACAGGTAAAAATACTATAGTGCATGGGCTTATTATTTATCCGATGAAAGAAATAATAATTTGAATGAATTATTATTATTTGAAATCAATAGCTGTTTGATAGCGGCAAATATAAAATTAGCCAAAGGTACGTTATCAATTACTTAAAACTCAACTGAAGTCAGCCCTCTTTAACAACTGATGTTTCTATTTTTAGAGCGCAAAAAATTACTACAGTAAAGAAAGCCTCCTGCAGCACCTAATAAACAGTCCAGTTTCATCCAGCGACAGCCAGAAACGAACAGTCCTTGTATTCCACTGTGAATTTTCATCAGAGAGGGGTCCCAAAATGTCCAGATTCTTAAGAAACATGGATAGAGAAGAAAACAAAGAGTGCTATCCACAGATGTTTTATCCTGAAGTGTATCTGTTACATAACGGCTATAAAAACTTTTTTGAGAGTCAAAAGGAGCTGTGCATTCCCCAAGCCTACGTGCCAATGCATCACGATGACTACAAAGAGGACATGCGCAAGTTCCGCACCAAGTCGAAATCCTGGGCCGGAGAGAAGAAAAGCAGATCTATCATGAAATTAACTTTCTAGATGGACAATACTTCTTTACTGCTGTCTTGTTAAATTATTGTTAGAGTGCTTTATAGATTTTTGCAATTTGTTGAATGAATGTATATACAAGCTTCTGTCACTGTTGTTGAGAGGTGTTTGTTGGCCTCAGATAATTCACCCTGGTTTTATGTAATAAAAATCTACATAATCCACACAACCCATACTTTGTTGCGATCGTTCAGTACTTTTAAGAATTATATCGACTCTAGAGCGCGAAGCGGAGTAGGCTGTCTTAAAGTCATTGTCCCTATCTGAAAGGTGGATACAATACCTGTTGAAATCAGATATAACGTGAATATTTGTTGAAGTAAGTCACTATAAAATGCTATCTAAATTGATCTTTATTAAGTATTACACGGAGAGAGATGTTCAAGACCCGAACAAATGTGTTCAAAGACGAACCCTGTGTGTTTATAATTTGAACGCCAGGCCCCCACATGATGTTAAAAAAACAACGATCCCTACCCGAAAGGCCTAGTAGTCTAGCAAATTTTATCGCCATCATCCATAGTCTAACCCAAATGAGAGCATGTAAATTCCCAAAGGCCAAGGTAGCAAACGATCTCAAAAAATGTGCTGGTGACGTACATCAAATCTTTGAACTGCCTGGTGGTGATCTGAAAGTCCACTGCAAATCACAAACTCAGTACGAGAAATTACTACGTTTAGACCTGCTAGCAGATAAACCTGTCTCGGTAAAACAATTCATACAGCGTAGAGAGCAATGCAAAGGAGTAATTTATGGAATTGACCTCAGTATCAAACTAGAAGACATTCTCCCCACCCTCTCAAAACAAAACGTCGTATATGCCAAAAGAATGCAAAAGAACAAACAGGAAACGACAAGCATTATGCTAGTATTTAAAGGATCAAAATTACCGGAAACTGTCCGACTATGGCTTCGTAATATTATAGTTAAACCTTTTTTTGACACACCAAAACGATGCCATAACTGTCAGAAATATGGTGGTCATATAGCTAGATTTTGTAAATCCCAAGTTGTATGTGCGAAATGCTCTAGAAATCATAATTACGAAGAATGTACTGAAACGAAAGTAACATGCGTAAACTGCAAAGGCAACCATTCAGCGGCCTACAAAGGCTGTATAGCTTTCAAAGAGGCAAAAAGAGTTGAATTTACTAAAGCAGACAAAGGGATTTCTTACGCAGAAGCTGTAAAAGAAACCAGAATGAATAGAAAAATCAGTCTACAAATGACCACCGGTCTATGCAAAGCAAAGGCAACTGAGACAATAGTCACAGCCGTGAACACAAACTCTGGTGATACAATGGAGACTGAAAACAATGAACAAGAAACAGAGACAAAGAACCTAACCAAGCTAGACCTGCTGGGCTTTATCAACATTGTGTTGAACTCAGTTATTAACCCCCTGCAACCCAAGCTTAATAAGACCGACATGATAGTGAAAATTGCGCGGGACTTCCTTAATTGGGAGTTCAGCTCCGATGAAATCATTAACTGGGGGAAAAATCCGAAATACGACAAGAAAACATCCACACCCAAAGAAAAGTCTATCCCGGCCCTCAACATAACAACATAAGATAATCCACTTGCGAATGCATCAGTCTCCAAATTAGGGATATAACTAACACAAAATTCAATAAAAATCAATTATCAATAATCCAATGGAATGCCCGAAGCATCGGGAAAAACGGGGACAATCTTAAAGTCTTAGTAAATGAAATCAACCCAGATATAATTTGTGTTCAGGAAACATTTCTGAAGCCAGGAAAAAATAAATTTACAATAAACGGATATAAGTCGTATAGATCAGACAGACTTACAGGTGCACTAGGGGGAAACCTGATATTAATAAAAGAGGATCTGATTCACATCGAACTAGATAAAAGCCCTACCAGTGACGATCTCGAATGGCACGCTATTCAGGTCTTCTTCAATAACAAACCTATTAACATCATTAATTTATATGCCCCAGGAAGTCTAAAGAAAATCTCCCCAAAAGAACTGGACAACATCACAAAGAAATTTAACTCCCCTATCATCATATGCGGTGATTACAACAGTCATAACCCCATGTGGGACGACAATTGCATCAAGGCAGACGAAAAAGGCAAAGTAGTGGAAAAATGGCTTGACCAAAACAACCTATGCTATTTAAATAATGGCCACGGGACGCGAATAGACATGAACACCGGTAAACTATCTGCAATTGACTTAACTATTGTCTCCCCTGATTTAGCTGTTAAATCCGAATGGGAAGTGATTCCTGACACGCTTGACAGCGACCACTTCGCCATTCTGACGAAAATTAGTATAAAACCGGACGCTGAAAGGACAGACGCCCCTCCAAAATTTCAGTACTCCAAAGCCGACTGGAAAAGCTTCCAGAAAGACTGTCAATGCCTAAATCATGACGAGATATTCAATTCCGATCCAGAAATGTTCAACGAAAACATTACAAATTCACTACTAAACATAGCACAAAAATATATTCCGATATCACAACAGCGCCACAACAAAAACCCGGTACCCTGGTGGAACCCAGAGTGTGCAAAGAATATTGCGGCCAAAAAGAAGGCACTTAGAAAATTCAAAAAAGTAGGCTCCAAAGTGATCACGCGTACAAGGAACTCAAAATCATAGCGTCAAAGAAGCTAAATCAAAATGCTGGGAAGACTTTTGGACACTATAGATACCAAAACCAATTCAAAAAAAGTATGGAACAAAATAAAAAATATACAAGGAAAGTTAACGAACACAGTCCCTGTACTGAACAAAACCAAAAAAACGAACAAAGAAAAGGCAGAACACCTCGCCGAATCTTTCGCTTCAAACAGTAGCGATAGCAACCTGAAACCAGAATTCCGAAAAATTAAGGAAGAAACAACGATAGAAAACGATTTGGACGATCATTTGGAAAACTATCTCAATGCAGACTTCAATATTAATGAATATCGCAAAGCTATACACTGTAAAAAAGAGAGCTAACCTGGTGAAGACAAACTAGGATACACGATCCTTAAACATCTACCAAATAAAACACAGAACCTAATTTTGAAACTAATTAATGTCAGCTGGCAGACCAAACAACTTCCAAGTAAATGGAAAACATCTATCGTTATCCCAATCCCTAAACCAGGTAAAGATCCATCAGACAGCAACTCTTATCGACCAATTTCTCTCACCTCAAATCTATGCAAAATAATGGAAACTATGGTAAAGAATAGACTGGAATTTCATATGGAAAACAACAACTTATTAAACAAAACCCAAAGCGGCTTTCGTAAGAACAGAAGTACATTAGACCATATAACCAGATTACAACACTCGATAAAAAAGGGGAATGCCAAACATCAGTACACACTAGGTATCTTCCTAGACATAGAAAAAGCATTTGACCTTGTATGGCAGGACGGCATAATTATTCAATTAAGCAAACTTGGGATTAAGGGAAGAATGCAACACTGGATAAAAAACTTCCTAAACAATAGAAATTTTAAAGTTCGCATAGGAAATACCCTATCCACCGACCATGAATTAGACAACGGTACCCCTCAGGGAAGCGTCGTAAGCCCTACCCTTTTCAACATCCTCATCAATGGCATAGCCAATGAAATTGACACGAAACATCCGGAAGTAGAACAGTCTCTATTTGCTGACGATTCTGCCCTCTGGAAAACCGCACGCTCCGTAAAAAAATTGACAGGTATAATGCAAAATACACTAGATACAATTAGCGGCTGGGCCGATAAATGGGGCTTCAAATTTTCCGCCCTAAAAACAACGGGCATTATATTTTCAAACAATAAACACATTGACGTTAAACTAACACTAGGAGGTCAGAAAATTGAATTCAGAAATAGTGTTAAATACCTAGGTATGATCTTTGACAGAAAACTCACATGGAAAGGCCACATCGACCAACTAGTCCTCCGCTGCAATAAAGACCTGAACCTCATGAGGTGTGTGTCTGGGACAAACTGGGGAGCGAGTAAATATAGTCTGATAAAATTATATCAAACCTTAATCAGGTCAAAAATAGATTATGGGTCCATCGCCTACCAATCAGCATGTAAGACACAACTAAAAAGAATAGACAGCATCCAATATTCTGCTCTAAAAATAGCTACTGGAGCCTTCAAGGGAACCGCCTTATGTAGTCTTCAAATAGAAACCAATGAGAAACCCTTACATTTAAGACGAGAGGAACTGTCCCTGAAATATGCAGGAAAAACTAGAGCTAAGGGCGAAAATCACCCATGCCACAAAATTTTTGAAGATAAAAGTGAATATGAATATTTAAAGAAAAACTGGGAAAAAGACTCCGCCCCCCTCGGCTACACCGTAAATAACCTATTCCAAGAGCATGAAATACCCATCGCGCGCATCTGCGACACAGACAAGATCACTAGACCACCCTGGGAATTAGAGTCGCCCCACGTGGACACTAGTATTCACGACTACCTCACAAAGAAGGACAACCCAGACTTTATAAGAGCTACCACCCTCGAATATATCAACCAAAACTGGAAAAATTACTTAAAAATCTATACAGACGGATCGAAAAACACAAGGAATAACACAGGATCAGCTTTTGTTATACCTGAGCTCAACATACAAAATGGTTTCAAACTTCCAGATAATATGTCTGTGTACACTAGCGAACTGATTGCTATAATTAAGGCTCTCGAATGGATCATCGAGCACAAACCAATCCGTGCGGTGATACTCAGTGACTCCCTTAGTGGACTCACATCCATCCAAAATTCTATATCTGACAGTAGACCTGATCTCATACACAAAATAGAATGTATATGTACACAAATACACAACGAGGGTATAGACGCCATTTTAGCATGGGTCCCCGCGCATGTCAACATCAGAGGTAACGAAGCAGCCGACAAAACTGCCAAAGACAGTCTTGCTAAAACTACACACGATGTGTCAATAGGATTAGGATATAAAGAACTCAACACTATCATTAGACGCAAAATAGATAGCAAGTGGCAAAAGGAATGGAACGAAGAAGAACGTGGACGGTGGTTACATAAGATCCTTGATGGAGAGAAAAGACAAGCCCAGGGATTCCAGTTCGACAATAAACGTGATGACCGCATAATCACCAGATTAAGACTAGGCAAAACCGGACTTAAATCACATCTGTCCATGCTTCTGAAAAACACCTCA
>JAVTVY010051671.1:0-28066 GCA_036873755.1 Hanleya hanleyi | reverse complement strand
ATACGAGTTGTCGGAGCATTTCCATCATAGCTCTCTAGATTTGTATCTAATACCGCTTATGCCGGTGCTAGGGCCGTGTGGTCATATCATCCAAGTTGCCACATGAACAGGTACAATAAAAGCGTACCTGAGATACAACACATATCACGAATCGTTAGATTCTTGGTATGTGCTTTAGAATAGGTTAACTAGAAGACTATTCTGTGAAGTCATGTGACGCAGTCAGTATGTCGGCACCTCTTCCCACTACCCTTATATGTGTTGTAATTTGGTACTTATCTCTATCGCCACAAACCGGCATAGCGGCGGACTTCAATTTCAAGCAGTAATACATGCGCTAATAATATAAGCAAAGAATTTAATGTCCATCATGTTATTGTTTTTCTAAGTTAGCAAGTTGAGTGCACATTTTTGACTGAACCCTAAAATCATATTGTAAACCATGTTATTTCTTAGATTCTCACATTCGTAGAAAAACGATTTATACAAACAAATGCATGGTCAAAATAGCTTATTGTTTTAATATGCTCTTTTCTCGAGTAGTTCTTCAATATATGAATGTTATTTAGCGGGCTTCATCTTCAACTGTTCTGCATGTGAAATGTAACGATTACAACACATATAAGGGAAGTGGGACGAGGTGCCGACGTACTGACAGAGCCACATGACTTCACAGTATAGTCTTCTGGTTAACGTATTCTAAAGCACATACCAAAAATCTAACGATTCGTTATATGTGTTGCAACTCAGGTACGCTTTTATTGTACCTGTTCATGTGGCAACTTGGATGATATGACCACACGGACCCTAGCACCGGCATAAGCGGTATTGGACACCAACTCTAGAGAGCTATGATGGAAATGCTCTGACAACTCGCATATTGGTGATTGATAGTCCCCTAAGTGTCTTGATAATATGAACAGTGGCCATATCTTGACGAACCTTTCACATAGTCAGATCTTACTTTCTTAATGAACCTATTATATATTTCTTGGCGGTTTTGAATAATCAAGGGATAGGCTTTCCTAATCAAATGCAATGTTATGATTGGTGTGAAATTGAGGTAAAAAAAATCAAGAGTGCCATGACTTGATGGTATATATGACATTTGGTCACATTCCACAGCCCTGAATTGGACACCGAATCAAGATTCCCTGACCTTTCAAGATTCCAGACTAATTCCTGACCTTTCGGCTGAGTGAACTTTAACCTTTTGACATTTCCTTTGATACTCAACGCATTATCTCCCCTTAATGTAAAATGCAATTTTCAATGTATTCTGGACCACAGTGGTACACTACACATTGACTCCCCCTAATGTATCAATTAAAAAAATGCGAGTTTTAATAATTTCCTGATTTTTGGGTCACAGTAACCTTGTGAATTTGACCTTGACCTCAATTCTTGTACCTGACACATCTTCTACCCATTATGTATTAAGTCAAAATAAAATTACAACTACAATGATTTTCAGATTTGTCGAGTCACAGTAACCTTGACCTTTGAACTCGACCTCAATTTTGGCACAGGACACATCGACTCCCCATAGTGATCCACTCACACAAATTTGTGCATGTGGATAAAAAATTGATTTCGAGAGACAATATACGAATGTGTTGTCCAGTGTAATATTAGTAAATGCCACGTCTCACGATGTACTATGTTGCAATAACTTAAGAATTGTAAAAACATATTGTAGTATCATTGACTTTGTATGACGCAACTATTCATAAAATACAACATGGAAGTCTTCGAACCATGCATCCGCCACACAACATAGACGTATTAAATATATACAATTCAATATGGCAGCCAATGATGTCGCTCCCTTGGAGAGTTAGGGATAACCTTTCTCTAGAAATGGAAGGGGAAAGGTGATGTTGCTGAATAACTCAATAACATTCAACATAATCTTCTCAAATCAAGAGACAACCATTCGTCTTGTCCTGTACCTTGGGCTATACCGCAAAACGCTTCCATTCAAATTTTCTGAAATTTGGCGATACATATCGCATGCTGATAGCAAACAAGCGTCTGGTCCGTCATTCATAATTCAGCCGCCGTCCATTAAAGAATATCCGCGTCCATAATCCAAAGACCTTTTCCATATTCAATATAACAGAATTACATCACGTTACGTTTCGTAACTTGTATCTAATACCGCTTAACCCGAGCCTAGGGGCCTATGAACCTATGTGCTTCAAGATCGTCATGGTGTTCATATGAACAGCCACAATCAAAGCGTGACTGAGATACATCATTCCCTAGGTAACGACTTTACAACGAAACTCATATGTATTAAGAATACTGACCAGCGATGCGGATTTGATAGTTTTAGAATGTGTTGCCGGCAACAATGAAAATTGTGGACCGCCTCTCTCTTGCAGGAAACTAGCCTATGTTTATCTATACTATGATTATTTATTTTATTTTTGGGGGGCACCCGTTAGGCTAGTAAAAAATAAGCACCCCTTGATTAGACTAGGCAGAAAAGTAAGCATCCCTGCTGAATTGCTAGAATAAAATCACGTCGCTCACTTAAATTCACTGTTCCCCTCCCCTCTTGTAAATTTTGAACAGTTCCCCAGCGTGCTGGATATATCACTGTGCACAAGTATGCAAAGCGAAGACGGATAAGTCAAACAATACTGGAACCTGTACGATGGAGAGTATAAGAAAGGGATGCCCAAAACACGAGGTATATCCAACTAAATTAGGGAATAACCATATTGTATTTTAGTACCATATTAGAGGACCCTGACACTGGTTTTACTGGCACAAAATGTTGTATTTTAGCATCATATTTGAGAAAGTTAATACTGGTTTTACTGTCTCAAATGGATATTTGCTACAATCTCATAGTGGCGATGGAGCGAGGGATTATTATTGATCAATAAAATAATTTGGAAATGGTGACACGAGATGTTTGGTAGTTCTTAATTGCTACTAAATTGAAGTTTTTCGCCACATGTGATATAATCTGTACCAAATATTGTGCAAGTTATAATAAATTCTAAAACGATATTTATCAAACATATTTACCAGATTTTAGCGTTGATAGTGCATCAAGACAACCTAAATTACATGCGTGTGAACTTTTAGCCTACTGACATTGATTAATTTCAAGATATTCAGACTTATTTTTAGGATAACACAAATCCTGTTGCAACAACATTATCGTTATCAGTAACCATTATATTAGTGATTACCTTGATTAAACTCTGAGTCTAAACCTGCTTTTGAATCTATCTATATTGATCCACTGGGACACGACTAGTAATGCAATTATATTTAATGAGCTCACATGTACATTAATCTGATATAACCATATAGCCTACTGAATTTATCGACGTACAGACTACGCAAATTATAACAGATTGACAAATTTATCTTCGATGCTCGCCGTTTGACAGATATTATCGATAGAAAGATCTTCAATTAGCCGTTCTGTTGCCATTTCATGTATTTGAACTAGCCGATAAATGAGATGATCAAAAGGCGAATACTTTCAGCTGGATTTCTTTATTTTTTTATCAACCCTATCATCTAACCTTAAATTGGGCTGATCTAGTAACGAAGCCAATTTTCTTGAGACAAATTTGTTTTTATCTTGATTATGCCTGGGAATGAGAGTCAGTATATAAGGTGCAGATTTCCTTCCGAGGTGTCCACTCTTCAACCAAGTGTAGGTGTTGCTGCATTCTACGATTACACAGGAATAGACAGGTATGTTTATTGTATATCATTTTCGGTGTTTCATACAGCCAAGTTATTGTCCTTCTTACCGGTACTTTAGCATTGAATTAGCTTCCATCTGGTTCTCCCTTCGACAGTCGACTTTGGACCACTTTGTCGGATATGGGCACACTGTCGTGATATGACTCAGAAAATGTTGAAAGCGACGTCAGAATATGTTTACTCGTTCACTCGCTCTTTGATGAGCTACCATATATTTATTTCCAACCTTTGAGCAGAGGCAAGAAAACGTTAGTCTTCAATTATTGCCAGTTCCTATCACCACACAACATCATTCCAGAATCAGTAAAATGACAAAACGTGTCATCAGCAGTTCAGGCTGCATGCAGACAACAAAGACGTCAAATTACGTTCCACGGTTCAAATTCCAAGGACCAGTCGTACTTGGAACTATCGGATCGAAGGCTGCTGATTATTCTTAAAGTTATTGAACATATCAAAAAAGACTTGCAAATTGTGAATCCTGGTAAATTGAACAGTCATGTGAACAAGTTTAGGAGTATCGTTACCTTTCGTTTGGTGGACGTCACTCAATGTACCCCACAAAACCTGCATTTATGAGCAAATGAGCATTCATGTCAATTGAAAATTAAAAAAATGGACTCATTATTTCCCCAAATCTGTCACCAACAGGCACCATTTCAGCTATCTGGCGAAAAATTCAAATCTACATTTGATAGGTTAACTTCTATTGCCGGAAAGCGACACATTGAGGGGCACATTTCAGTCACACCGTCGTGGACGCCATTTTGAAATTATACATGATCGTCTGCTCGGAAAAAGATATGAATAGCATAAAAATGACTCCATTATGATAGACTGTGAAGTCTCGGAGTGTCAGCTCTTATTATTTTCTGGGGATGAGGGAGGGAGGGGGGGGGAGCATAATACCACCCAGTGCCTGGTAGGGTTAATCAGTTATACATATTGTGAAAATATAATCAAAGAGAAGTTGAATGTTCACCGAGTTAATGTTTTCTAAGATTGCATATTTTGTGCACGTTATTGACTGACCCCTAAAATCCCATTGAAATCTTTTTTTTTCTTAGATTCTCTCATTGACACGAATATTGCTTTAATAAATAAAGCTGTGAAGCCAAAATATATCCGGGTGTGCTCTCAATATAATAGGGAATTTACCGGCGACTTCTAGCAGGCTTAAGGTAGCGATAGCCCTAAAAGACAATATTGTAGATTTTGTGGCCGATTCCTTTACATGACAAGCCTTACTTACATTATATGGATACTTGCCGATCTGAGTCCCAGATACATTGTTGTTAGTCTGACTATTTATTTTTGGGTGGGTATTCTCAGGTTGATAAACAATCGAAGTTTCAAGCCTAGCAACTGTTCCATCTAATAGTTTCAGATAACACACAGCGAGTTCATTCTGCTTAGTAATTGGGTAACGGGGAAAATGTTCGTTTTATGTTTTATCGCTGTCTAAACTATGCAATGAAGTTGGGAGTCATTAATCGGGATTCTTTCACAATTTCATGAAATTTTGTATAATTTTAATTGCCCCGTGTCGTAAGATTTTCGGATATTCTCCGATAAAGTACGTAATACATTAGGAAATAATGCACCGATGTGAAATTAAAGATTTTCATGAAGTCCACCAGTTTAGACCCGAGGCCGCAGATCTATAGTAAATGTTCCCAGTTTGTTTTTCACGAGCACTTGGAGAAGACATGTGAAGTGCTTGGGTGTCATGTCGGGTTTGTGTAAGAAAGGGAGGGATTGCGGGGCACATCGTATTTGCATTTTGTCATTTTGTCTTTCACCAGAGGAGCACTTTGGAATAATAGCATCTTTAAATAAAGCAAGGCTATTGTAACGAAATTTAATCATTAGTAAAATCCATACATATCAGTGCATGGGATTGACTTCGGTAAATAGAGATCAATGAAATGAGCTGAACTTGTTGTACCTTGATGCTGTTGCGATGACCGGCACAGGACAGTCTTTATTGTCTTGGTGGGAGCTTTGAGCCGCACGACATCGGGTTTTACAGGTTTGTTTTCTGGGTACTCTTCCATTTACCATCTTTATCCCAAGCTGGGGCTTTTACTCTATCAGACGTCCGCGATGCTCATCCATTAACATCAGATGAGTTCCATATTTGAGCTGATCTGACATCGCAGGTTCAGAGCTAGCATAACCATAACCCATAACCCGGTGCTAGGGTCCGTATGGTTAGTTAATACTTTTCACGTGAACAGACGCAATGATAGCTCGGCTAAGATTCCAAGGCAACGTTCTCCGTATTCTAGTGTGAATGCGAGGTGCCGAGGAAAGCTTTTATATGGAGTCATATAATAACTTTTTAGTCGCCAGAAGACGTCAACTTTTTCCAGCTCTCTCCAATTTCGCAACGCTCTCTTGGGATTGGTGTATTTGACGCAGGATCTGAAGGACGGATGAACATAACAAGAATAAAAGAGGATCATATCGATAAGACAGAACACATAAATAGGCCTCTACGCGTTCACGAGAATGCTATTTGGTCTTTCCAATGTATCCACATTCGCTAGTAACATATAAAGTTATCACCAAACATACTTAAACCCTGAGAACAATTCAAACTACCCTTTCAATTAAAAACAACGATAACTTTGAAACGGAGGCAAAATTGAAAAAGATGAGGCACGCTTACCTAGTTCTACATATGCAAAGTGTTGTATTTAGGAGTAGTGGTGATTACATAGGATAGACGCCTCTATAGTTGTTACGTTTTCAAGCCACAAAAATATTTTTTCAATTCTTCACAAGATGCAGAAAAAATAACCTTTTTTGGCTTCTCGTATAAATTTTAGCATGGTTTTAATGTCGCTAATATATCACACATTGAATCTGAAATACTTAAATGTTTTCAATGACACCATACCTACAGTGACATTACATCAAAATACTATTTGGTTCAAGGTGTCATATTTTAGCTATATTAAAAAATGTCCATATCAAATGTATACGAAAAAGCAAAACAGCCGAAACCCAAACGTCTGTCGACAATATTTTATATCATTTTTCACGGTGTGCGTTTACAGTATAAATGCGGAGAATTTTTCTGTACGAAACAGGTATTCCTATGTATTTCTTATGTAAACGTCGTTCCTTCTGTCATGATTTCACTCTGAATGTCTTAGGAATTATTGATAAAATAAATTAGCAGAAAACTCCCGGATATGCGATTTCCTCAATTTTGTCTTCAACCGTGTAAACCCAGTGTAAATCTATTGAACTTTCAATATTATTTAAAGAAGTTTAAAGAAGTTAATTACTTGACCAGTTGATCATCATGTGTTAGATAAACATGCATGAACTCTGACCTCTGCCCTCTGACTAATCCAGTCTTATGCGGATATCTCTTGTCTGATAGTTCATTTTTAAAGTTTAATTTTCGGTAGAACAAGAAATATGAGAACTTCCAGATTCTTACAATATAGTTTTGAAACCCCAAAATATTCATCTTTTTGTTTAATTTCGTCCAAACATTTTGTTTATGAAAGTTCAAAATTCAGTAATTCGAATAAATCGGAAAATGCGACCCTTTCAACTAACGGTATGGATAACTTTGAAACAGAGGCAAACATAGGGAGAATAAGGCATGCTTATTCTGTTCTACATACGTACAGCATTTTGTTCAATTTTCATGAATGTACAATTAATAGCATAGAAGTAATAAGAAGACCAATGTGAAAACCGAGGTAAATCTGGTTAAGAGTGGGTATATCTAGGCCTCTTGTCTAACGGCGAAAACAAGCAAAAACTACAGAGGAGTGAACGAGAAGAGATATTTTTCAGTACTGGTCGATCAAGATAAATGACTTTTTCTTCAGTTTAATTTACTGAATTTTCAATATTATTTGTTTAAAAATGTAGTGAACAATTTATCACATCGCCGACTAATCCAGTCTTAGGTGGGTATCTCTAGCGTCTTGTCTCAATTCTCGGTATGGAGAAACATTTAATTATGACTTTTCTCGTCAACCTTTGCAACCTATATTCACCAAACTTTAATTGGGAAGTTTTATATTAGGCGAAAAACTATTTTCGAATTTTGAAATCCTGGTAGGGATCTTGGACCCTTAAATTAGACTACAGGACTAAATTTCGCTTATGGTCGGAGAGAAATCACCATGAGGGTATAAAATGTCATCGAATCCGGTGGCATCCACGTCGTCCATAATTTGACTCACAGTCTTACAAGTCATACAAAAACTGCATTTGGGGAGGTCGATTTGGATCAGTTCAATAGACTGTTGAAGTATTTTTATATAATGTTATAATTATCTTGTTTTATAGACGAGAAATAGCCATTGTTGGCAATGTTATTCCGTTCTATATCCGGACGACTACACATAAATATTTGTTTCTTTTTGTATCATAATAAATTCACCGCTCTGTTTGACTCCGGATCTGAACAGCGCTACTAGCTACCCGCTAATAACCCTTGATCAGCAATCGATACACTTTTGGTGATATTTTAGAACCATTCTCGATCGGATATTCGTCTCAAAAAAAGTGTTGGTTAACATTTGTCAAGTTTATTACGAAAGACATTTATGTCAATAGAATATACGGTGATTCTGATATCCTTGTACCGGTACAAAATACATTTTAATACCGATATGCATGGAATTATCTATGTTATTACTGGTTGACAACCACTGAGAGAACGAGTCCAAGAACGGACAAACGGCCGGTCGACATTACCGTTGTCAGGCCGCACGTGATTGAAAGTGTTTTGTTCGTCAGCGTATGTCCATTTCAAAGCCACGATCCTGAGTGATGTACCTGTATACTGAATAAATTCAGTAAAACTCGTCTTTACCCGGGAAAAGAACCCGTGAAAGTATCAGTAAAACTGACAGAAAACCAAAGAGTAACGACATAGAAATGTACGGTAAAACTTGCAGAGTTTGGTGATCGAAAACTGCAGCGCCCGTTCAACATCTAAGCCGATGTATATACAATCACATAGTGAAGAGCTTTATCATGAAAATAAACGTGAAATCGAACTTGTTTCTCGTGTAATTTTTCGAAAAACGACTGTAATGAATTGACTGCAATGGAATGAATTGCCAATAAAAACCCATGGTAATTCCAAACGTATTAATAATAGTATCGTTGTCATGAGCATGTTTTGGTTATAGGAGTTTCGCGCCAACACATCGGATTCTTGGGTGGTTCACTACTCACAGCGCCCAACAAATTCATGACATCCCTATATATTATTTCCAATAATGCTACAATTCAAAATGACAACTCGATTCCGAAAAATACGTCAGAACTTCAAATATACATTACCATCTTTGGGAACATCATGACTCATCATACGTGCAATAGGTGAGCCTGGGGTGCATTTGGGACAGGGGCTGGATTGGGACAAGCGATCTAGATCCATACTTAGCACAGTCATTTACTTGGTTTAACAGTAAGGTTCAGGACGTACGACGTCGTACGACAACAGGCATTACAGGCATCTGCTTCTTACGACAACTCTTCTCATTCTTGCATTTACCACGTTTACTCCATGTTGAGGCGTTTACTCTATCAGACGCCATCGATGCTCTACTAACATCAAATGAGTTACTTATTTGACCTGATCTGTCCTCCCAGCTTCCGAGCTAGTATTCCTCTTATAAGTCGGTGCTGGAGGCCGCTTGGTTACTTCATGCCCCTTCATCAAATTGCCCTTTTTACAAAATACCAAAATGTTATTCCCAAACTTCAGCTCTGATAAATTCCATCTGCGCATCATATTTAACATCAAATTATTTTGATTTTCAGTTGTGTCAGAGATTTTTCGGTCAACAGAGAGATGAGAATAGAACTTAAAAAAGAGAAAATGATACATTTCTTGCCCGATAACCTTAACTTATATTAAGATTGTTTTCAATCTGAATGATGTCTTAAATTTTAACAAACTGTCCAAGATAAATTAAAGCAGAGCGGAGCAAATCAGAATGGCGATAGCCACTGGGAACGCGAGGCAGCACGGTAATGGATTTTAAACTATCTCGAGACATGACAATCAGCGTGCTGAACTGCAATTTTATCCGATGACAGGCGGAATTCTAGTCATGTTTATTGCTCTGTTCTAGGGACAGGCAATCGAAATATAAATCCTATTTTGCATATATTGGACGTTCTAAATATGAAATTTAAAAATGGATTTCCAATTTAAAACGCTTTCCACGTTGGGTGTAAATATTCCGATATTACATCGGTTCCATATCTTACCACTCACGTATCATGACATATATGGCATTGTCCTTGTGCTGTGATGTGATATCTGTGGTATGTATCATTTTCATCAGTGTTGCACACTTTGAAAATTGGAATATCTCATCATTCGCTGCATAGCCCCTATGTACGGAAAAGAAAGATACATCTGAGACAATTTTTCACCTTTTTAACAACTTCCGATTTTCATGTGTATGCGTATCTTTACTCTCAGTGATATCTCGTGGAATTTTACTCTATAAGCATTCAAAAGTAGAAAGTTGCCATATTAGTCCGTGTTTTACATGCTCTCATCTTGCACAACCCGGTCCCCAATTACAGATCCAAATGATTCCCCCCTCCTCCCATTACAGACCCAAATGTTTTTGTGAACTTTGGATCATACTGATCAAGAAAATACTTGTTAACAAGAATACAAGTGTGACTTTTTTCCCTTGAAGTTAATATATTACCACTAGTTATAATTTGCCGGAAAAGGGGGGAGGTGTATTGAAACAGTCATATCTTTGCTAATCCAATCCTTGTCCATTCCACTTAAACTCTATTTGATATGATTCAGCATTGGCATTGATAGCAGTAATAATTAACACCAAGTTTTGTATATGTAATTAACATTATGACGCCATTTGATGACCGTTTTCAAATCTTTCTGAATATTCTATAGTCTCTTCAGGGATAAATTATAATATAATTATATTCCTACATTGTGAAACACCCTGCCAGAAAATACTGGCTCGGGTGAGAATCTAAGTCGTCCCCTAAATCGTGAGTTTGATTCTCACCCGAGCCAGTATTTTCTGACAGGGTGTTTCACAATGTAGGAATATAATTATATTCTATAGTCTGTCTGCATGATACACCCACTGACCCTAAAATAAACTTAACATTATAAAGAATGACTGTGAGAACGATGCCTGGGTGGGCCCTTTCACCTCCAATTCAAGGGAATATGCATATGGCGTATACATATCTCGCTTAGTAGCATTTGCTAGATCATGTGTTAAATGTGACGATTTTAATCAACGTCACAAAACATTGTTGCAGAAACTTATAAAACAGGGCTATTCCAACAAGCGCCTCCACTCAAAGTTTCTCAAATTTGGCGATACATATCGCATGCTGATAGCAAAATACGAACGTAGCGTGCAAGATCTATGGCGCTACGTTTCGTAACATGTGTCTAATTGCGCTTAACCCGGGGCTAGGGGCCGTATGAGCCCATGTACTTCAAGATCCTCATGGTACTCATATGAACAGTCACAATCAAAGCGTGACTGAGATACATCATTCTTTAGATGACGACTTTACGGCGAATATTATGGATTAAGAATACTGATCAGCGATACGGATTTGATATTTTTGGAACATCATGATGTCTTGCCGGCATCATTGAAAACTGTTGACCGCTTCTCTCTTGCAGGAAACAAGACTATGTTTATGTATACTATGATTGTCTTTTTGAATTTGGTGCTAATACTGTTATATGGAATATGGAATAGGTCTTTGGATTATGGACGCGGATATTCTCTAATGGACGACGGCTGGATTATGAATGACGGACTAGACGCTTGTAATTATACTATTCAATAACAACCTCTATTATAAAGCAATAGACATTGATATTAACCCTCATGGTAACTATATTATAATAAATGCTGAAATACACACAGTATCAGTAACATCAGTAAGTCTGTATACTCCGAACACAGACAAACAGTCTGTTTTAAACAAACTAAAACAAAAAGTAGAAGAAATAGAAAATTCATCTGTAATATTTTGTGGAGATCGGGATTTGGTCTTAAACCCAACTTCAGAAACTGATAATTACAAACAAATTCATCACCCTAATGCTCGTGAATCCGTGCTGGACTTAATGAAGACCAAAGAATATATAGACATCTGGAGAGTGTTGTGCGAAAACATGCGGCGCTACACACAGAGATATCTCAGAAAACAATTCAGTCGTGATTGCTTTATAACGAGTAGCAACATCTTTAATATAACAACAGATGCCTTCATTATGTCAGGTTATTAAACCGACCACTCTGCCATTACGTCAAAATATATGTTCATTGATTCAGTTCGGAGTTGGGAGTTAAATAGTTCCTTTTGTGAGAAATGGAATATCTCGAAGTGGTTTAATCTGTTGCTCGAGAAACTGTAGAGAAATATGCTGCAATACCATACGACAGAGGAAAATCGCAAAGTATTCCTCAATGTGAACCCCAATTACGTCTAGGCGATCAATTCTTTTAGATACTTTAATCATGAAAATAAGAGGGAAACAATAAAATTGCCATCAAGGAAACGAGCTGCAGATAGAAAACATGAAACGGAGTTAGAAATGGAAATCGACATGTTAGAAGAAGAAATGCAAACCAATTCCGCGACAATAGAAGAAATTAAAATTATTGAATTGGAAGAAATTAAAGTAGAATTGAAATTTTAAGAAATAATAAATATCGAAGACATAATAAAAAACAAACACAAGGTCAATGTGGGTTGAGCAAGACGAAAAAAACAAAATGGTTCCTGGGATTATCAAAAATAAATTACACAAATAAATTGATCTCAAAATTAACCATGGACGACGGGAATGATATTTACAACACCAAAGGTATTTTACAAGAACAAAAATCATTCTTCAAAAGACTCTATTCAATGTCGACTGTGAAAGAAAACAATAGATTTAAACCGCTTAACTAAAACCGAATCCGATAAATTAGGACAGTACGAAATTTGAGAACCGATAAATACCTCGGATAAGACGGATTTCCAGCAGAATTTTAAATAAAGTATTTTGGAAGGATGTCGAGAAATTTTGTCTTACGTTCCGCGAACGAAAGATTTGAACAAAGGGAATTTTCTCTAGTTCAACCACAGGGTTTAATAACTTGGCTGTCCAAACCAAGCCAAGCCAAAATAAACTAAAACAAAAAACAAAACAAAACAAAAAGGCCGCCTATAACGCTTTTAAACGGTAGCTGTAATATCTGCGTGTATTTCAAAATAGAATTAAATCAGTGTTAGATAAACTTATACATGAAGACCAGAAGGGGTTTATCAGGCAGATACATCAGAGAAACATTAGATTAGTCTCCGACACTATGTTCGAAAAGGCAATTGATTATGTGTCTTCTGTAGAATTTGAAAAGGCATTTTGATTATGTGTCTTCACTCTTGTGTGAAACCATCTTGTGTTTTCATATTTTTATTTCGTACACATTTGGAATTGATGCTGTCATACGAAATAGTTCTTTCGATTACTAACACGGAAATTCTTTCATGGATGCCGGCTGAATATTGAATTTCGGATCTGACGCTTGCTATTAGGATTTTGTGATAATGTAACAAAATCGATAAATTTTGTAGAAAAACGGAACAATTTCGTCCTTTTTCATACGGATTGTGTATGCAGACAGGGGAACTCCATTTCTCCATGCGTATTTCTTCTCTGTGCAGAAGTCCTGAGTACAATGGTTATGAGTAACAACAACATTAAAGGGATCAAACTGGGAGATGTGAAGATTTTAATTGACGTCACAAAACATTGCAGAAACTTATAAAACAGGGCTATACCCCCGAATTTTCTCAAATTTGGCGATACATATCGCATGCTGATAGTAAAATACGAGCGTATAGCGTGCAAGATCTATGCCATTACGTTTCGTAACTTGTGTCTAATTCCGCTTAAGCCGAGGCTAGGGGCCGTATAAACCCATTTACTTCAAGATCCTCATAGTGTTCCTTTGAACAGTCACAATCAGAGCGTGACTGAGATACATCATTTCTCTAGATAACGACTTCAAAGAAACACATATAGATTAAGAATTCTGATCAGCGATACGGATTTTATATTTTTGGGACATCATGATGTCTTTTATATTTTTGGGACATCAAGATGTCTTGTATATACTATGATTAGTTTTTTTTGTTATTTGGTGCTAATGCTGTTATATGAAGTGGTATTTGGATTATGGATGCGGCGATTCTTTAATGGACGACGGCTGAATGACGGACCAGACGATTGTAATTAGGACAATGACAGTGGAGGTGATACATATCAACTGCTAATATCCAAAGTTTTAATAGGCAAATCGCTTGTGTGTTTGCAAATCGCCTGAGTGTTATTGTCCTAATTAAGGGACATTAGCAGGCGGTCCATGCACCAACAAAACGACAGATTAATCCTCACGATTGATAGATAATTCTCAATGATACATAAAGACAACTAAAGATGTTTTCGAAAAAGTTATTCCCAAGATCATCCAACCATTCTCACTCAACATCACAGTTTAAGCTTTCATTTGAAAGAAAGGTGCCTAAATTGAGGACGTCATGTTTACATTAAGGTTTGCTATTACAAACACCTCTTCAGCGAATAAATGCTTTTGTGAAATATGAAAATGGTATTATCAAAATTTAAGCTCCGGTGACTTCCATCTGCGCGTTATATTTAACGTCAAAATATTTTGATTTTCGTTTGTACAATAGCTGACTAAATGGGGGAAAATTGATCCCAAAAAGAGTACAGATTACTCTCATACCCGATAACTTCAACTTGCCCTTAACTTAGAATGAGATTCTGTTCGAGAGAATGTAACACAGAGAGCAGCAAATCAGAATGGTAGTGGTAACCTGAAACACGATGTTGCACGGTCGGGGATTTTAACCTACCGCGAGACATGGCAATCAGCGGGCAGAACTGTGATTCCTTCATTGTCCATTCCAGTCCTGTTGATTGCTCTTTTCGAGGGGTAGGCAATTGAAAAATTAATCATATTTTTCTCATATTGGTCGTTTTAAATATGGAATTAAAAAATGGAGTTTCAATTTAGAACGCTTTCCACTTTAGGTCCAAATACTGCGGGGTTACATTGGTTCCAGATTTGACCACACACGCTATATTTGTCATCGTTTGTCGTGATGTAAAATTTGTATCATGTATCATTTTCATGATTGTTGTACCTTTTCAAAACAATACCACTTTCCCTGACGTAGAAACTGGAATATATAACGATTCGCTGCAAAATCCTGTTCAAGGGGAATTAAACTACATCCAACGCAATTTTCCATCTTTTTAGCTTTTTCAGGTTTACGTATGTATGAGTATCTCCACTCTCAATTATATCTCGCAGAATGTCACTCTGAACGTTCAAAAGTCGAACGTTTCCATTTTCACCTATCTAATTTGATGTGTGTCATTTCCTTGCAGGAAATCGTGTTTCTTCAATCTCAAACATGGCCAACAACGAGACAACACACCAAGTCAACACGAGTATGCTTGACATGTCGACGTTCAACAATTCACACCCATCGACTGAACCTTCCGTCTCGCTCACTGTGACAGAGATCAGCTCACTGGCACACGTTCTAGCTAGTTGTAACCTTATTTTCATGATGTCAGCCTTGGCGCTGAATGGTTTTGTTCTCCATGCTCTCAGTCTTAATGTGAGCATGAAAAATAAGGTCAAGTTTATTATTCGCAATACTATATGCGCCGACATATTTCTCTCCGTAATTTGCGGAACCCGCGCGTTACCTGTGATCGCAGGCAACTTCATTCATGATAATATAGTACCAACGGTGTGCATGGAATATATATACGGGTTATTATTAGGTTATTCGGCCTTAGCTCAAATTTTCTCATCCCTTACCGTTGCTGTGGATCGGTGCATTTCTGTTTGGAGACCTCTGAAATACCATACCAGCAACTACAGCAAGATTGTCCGGCTTTCGATGATCGGTTTTACCTGGTTTGTGTCACTGTTACTGACCACGCCCTCCCTCTGGATTGACAGAGCGATGGGAATAGTTCCTCATAACGGTCACGTTTGTTTTATCATGACTTTAGAGAATGCTGTCATATATTATGCCAAGGTGATTCCCGCAATACTATGGGCCGCACTTGTGACCATTATCACGATATATCTCACAATCCTTGCCCTCATATTTAATTTGCGTCAAAAACGCGAAACCCTGAATGAATCCAGCAAAGAAGCAAAGCTCAGAAAAAGCAACATATCTATGACAATTACATTTCTGATCATTCAACTCATCTATATCACTTGCTACTTGCCGGGGATATTGGTGGCCATGAACGTAAAGCCTAACGAAGAAAATATTTTCCCTCATTTGGATCATACAAACAATCTCCTGTTCATGGGCATCTATGGGTTGAATTCCGTAGTTGATCCTCTTGTGTATATCATGAGGATAAAACAGATAAGAGAGTGTCTGATGAATTACCTCAAACCAACTGCAAAGTGACGTTATCGTGTGCACTGAGATCAAGTTGTTAATTTTCGACCTTACATAGTTATGATGATTTGTGCTATACTGTTCCGACAGTATGATAGATAGGAATATATGTAGATACGTGCAAATCTATCAAGCTGACAAGGATATTATTATTATTATTATAACCCAATGATAGCTAGATTATGAGAGAATAGCTATATTAGCACTATCTGGTCTGGGCTTTTTGTGACTTTTCCAGGCCCTTTCGCCTGCCCATTGCATTAGTAGGTTGGAACTTACCATACTATACCTTTAGACACGCTCTACCAGAAAATAAAAAAAAAATCCAAGATGGTCGCTTTGATGACGTCACAGGGACGTCATCTTGAAAACAGGCATTTTTTGAAAAAATTTCGGTCAGATTTTTCGAATTTCTAATTTATGTGTTTTCTTTGCAAAAACTGCACGATAAATCAGTAAATAATAGTCCGATGTGAAATAAAATAGATTTTACCTACTTTTCCTCGAAGAAAAGCAGGACTTTTGAAGAAAGGAAAAATGACGAAAAATTCACTTTTCTGGTACCACGCATTGGCGCCATCTTAAATTTTCCCATGATCCTCTACTAGTGGGGTTATGCAAATAGGCTCAAAATGACCCCAATATGATTAACTAAAAGGTTACGGAGGGCCAGCTTTCATTTTTTCGTCGTTCCGGAGATAGGGGATTAAGATTGGCCATAATGGCCACCCAGGCCAGATATGGTTAGGTTATTTGTAAACCTTGATTAGTGAAGTAACTTTGAGCTGTCCTCCATGCATGTTAGTTAAATCGTGTCCATACATATGTATATCAAGAAAGTATCCAAGAGTAATATCTGTTTGTTTAGGGTAACTCGGTTACTCTTAGTAATATAAAGCCTAAATATAGTGTTCTGTATCATGAAGAGAAATCGTAACTGTAGACATAGCATTTCAGCGATCCGATTTGATGTAGACCATAGTGTAGGAGCCAACCAAGCTAACTGTATTCAAACTTTCAGTTTTGTACATTCAGTCTCTGTACATATGTGTATTTGCAATATGAATCACCAATAACACTACAATTGTGCTGAAACGTACAACAGCCTTTGCGTTCAGTAATTCGAGATGTTATACAAGAACAGCAAACCAAACTTGAAAGGCAGACATCATGTGAATTGTGTTATCTTATCATTGATAACTTCATCAATTTCTGCAAAAATGAGTTATATATAGCGTTACAAACTTAAGTTAGATGTTATTAATGAGAAATTCAATAAGCTCTATCACCAAAGAAACATCCCATGAATGATATCTCTTGTATGCAATACAGCTGAAGAAATGTGTATGGGTTCTGACATAATATATGAGTAACATTTGAATTACAAGCGTCTGGTCCATCATTCATAATTTGGTCCATTAAAGAATAACCGCGATCATGTTGGGGAATTGTGGTACTGAGAGTGGAGAAATCCCAGGTAGATACCTGTCTGTACGACATGTGTCATCTTCTTCTGCAGGAAATTTAGGACTATTTACATACATTCATCGAAATAGCAGCAGAGTATTCTTCCCAACGATTACTTTACACCTTGTGTCAATCAAGTGGACGGAAGTTTGGATGTACAACTACTTGAACTAGCTATGAATCTTTCACGATGCACAAATCGTTCAGGAACGCTGGAGCTACATTCCGCTTAACACGGAGCCGTGTGAACACCATGGTCCAAATGAACAGGTGCAGCCTCAGCCTGACTGAGATACTCTGGAAACGAATTCGCATTTATTTACAGGAAGAATAATGTTCAGTGATTAAGATTTTATGTATATATATCACATCATGTATTGCTGACATCATTGAAAGCTGTTGACCACTTCTCTCGTATCCTGGCGAATTGCCATTCTTTATATTTCTCATGCAATGAAGCATTTTGAAAGTGTTGGTGGTCATTCGTATAATTTCTCATCGCCATGGTCTATTTTTTATTTCGTGGTATAGAATAATATATTAGCATTATAGCTAGTTACGTGCTATGATTTTTGGAGAATCAAACATAGTAACAGACATTCGAAAACATTGACAATTCCATTAAAAAAAGGTATACATCATGAAATTGCAAAAAAAAAATTCTATATAGGTAATCTACACAAATATGTATCTGGATGTTTATATTAATATTTCATATTTAACTACATACGAAATCAACTTCCGGGTTTTATATATACATTTCAAAGCATGCTTATCTACCTTACAGGTGAAGAAAATTACTGCATTATGTTATAGTAGCCTGCAATAAAAATTATTCAAATATCAACCAGTAAACAGGAGGTGACATGATTGCAACCGTTTATTAAATTGGTCCTATCTTGCTTTCTTGTTGTTAATGTATTTCTCCATGTAATAAATATTCCTCCTTAATTCATCTTGTGCATGTTGTGGGTTTGGAAACTCCTTTTTAACCTTCTGTCTGTATACATTAAATTTAACAGCTATCATTAAATAGCTAATAATTTTATTTTTCGGGTTTGTTAATCCCAATATGTCATTCGATGCATTAAATTGTAAACTTACATTTGTTTTTTTTTCGTCATTTTGTCACACCTGTATTTCCTGCCATAATGGTCTGACCTTCTGGTACCCCCAAAACAGATGATAAATTGATTTTGATTCCTGTTTCAAAACGTACAAAATTCGTACTCTTCCGTTTCATTTTTTCATAAATGAATTTGTAGTCAAAATTCTTCTAACTGGAACCACTTTAATTTCATGTCTCTAATATCGTTTACTGATCGATTGATCATACACCACTCATTTCAATCATATTTCATGCCTGGAGTGGTCTCCCATTTGATATTCACGGTTGTCCCCAAGAAACTACTAGTCATAAGAATGTTATAGAAAGTTCTATCACCTACTTTTATCAGTGTGAAAATATTTGGAGGAATGAAAGGTGCTTGAATCTTACCGAACAAATCGGTAATTTTCAAATTGTTTGCTGCGTGTTTCATTGCCATAATAATGGAATGAAATCCCAAAAAGTTAATAGCTGTAGCGGAGTAGATTTCAGTAAAAGTATGATAATTAATAGATTCGTCATTCTCTATCAGGTCATTAACAAATGTGATGCCTTAATTGAGCCGCTTTTTATGAAGTATTGGCTTGTTATCTGTTTTGCCAAATGATTTACTTTTTAAAAGCAATATGATCAGGTACTCGGTAGGTCACAGTCTGATGGAAGACATTCCATGCTGCATTGACGTCAGTCCAGGAAGGATTTTGTACGTCATTACAAAGGATAGAATATTTTGACTTTCCCCCAAATTGTTAAATTGTTCCTTAGTTCGATTGTTAATTATTTCTGAAATGCCTTTACTGATGAAACATCGTTTTTCGGAGAGCAAAAGAAAATTTGAATTTCTCTCCACTCCAAGACAAGGAGATTGAGTTATATTTAGGGTCGTTGGATCGTTAGATCATTCGAGTTGTCGAAAGCAAGTAATAGGAGACTTCAACTGCGAACAGAAATATGAAAAATGATATCACAAGTATAATTCAAATAACTGTTTCAGTGTTTTAACCACGAATTATTAGCAGACTACTCACACAATAAATGGAATTCACATTATGTGAGTCCTTAGCTCTTTAGAAATTAACTATAACCAAAGATAGGGACAAAGCGTTCCTCTAGAAATACATTTTCCTGAAAAAATGTGAAGGTAGGATACTTCGCCTGCGGAGAGCAACAAATGTCGTGTGCATTGTCTCGCATTTTGCTGTGATATCAGAAAATATATGAATATTTCTGGTAGTATCATTTCTACTGCAAACAACTAGGTTGCAGTTTCCCGAAAGCGCAACATCAGCCTTTACATTTCTGAGATCATTTCACCCAATATTAACATAACAATTAAGTTATGGCGAATCAAATGCTCTTGTGGCATTTTGTTGAGGGGTAAGATTAGATTATCCATATATCTGTTTTGCAATCCACATATTGAATCCCTCTTAACACACTTCGGAAAAAATGAGCTCGACAACAATTCCGTGAAACCACCAACTATCTGTCAAATAATGTTCTTACCGGATCGCCGACAGGTGTCGGTATTAACTGTTACGCTGCTGACTTCTTCTTTATGGTGCACTGCAAAAGTTCCCATTTTTACCATGTATTACACGATTACACCCGGGTTTTATGAGCGAAAATATCATTCATAGATGTGTGCCAAGATTTGCCTCACGTAGCAGCTGGTCCATAATGGTTCGGTCAACGTTTATTTGATTTCATTTGATGCCGAAATATATAAAATTGTCAGCGTAAATAAAATTTATTGGAAGAGACTGCAGTATTTTTGGTATAATTGCGGTCGGAAATGGCGAATTATGAGGAATTACAGCGGAAAATCTTGGTTTTCCAGCTGCCTTTCTCCCGGGTCTTTTCCAACTTTTCGTCCGCCATTTGTAGCGTGTGACGTCTCATTGGAAAGGGAATTCCTCATAGTTTCTGATTAGAGCCTTGAATTCGTCCGATGGCCAATCAAACAGACGATAACATCGAAAATAGGCAAGAGGTCTTTCCCCGTTTCTCTTGGTGACGCTACCGAACGATCGAGATATCGGTTCCTTGATTGGATAAGCGTGGTCCTGTGACCTAACATCGAAGCGATCATTGGCCAGAGACTTTTAACTGGGTCAAGCCGATCTAGAGAAGACGCCATTTTTCTGTAATCGCCAAGAATTACATGACGTTCAGGTCGACAGAAATGTAAAAATAAACTTCGTTGCGATGATTTCATGGTAATCCGCACTATGGAAATATAAAATGAGCTTCTGTACTTCAACTATACCAAAGAATCATATATTTTGTAAGGGTTTTCTGTAAGTATTTTATATTTTCTGAGCGGTTTCTTGACAGTGTTTTATGGAAAATCGCGGTAATTTTAATTATTTTTTATTTTTATTTCTTCCTCCCGACTTCGTTATTCCGAGACAGAATATGAAGTTTACATCCAGGAAATCAGGACAGACTTAGCTAACAATATATGTATGGTTTGTATTAGGTTTCATGCATGGTAAATTTGAAAATAGCGATCTTAGACAATGGTACGCGAAGGCCGACAAGTTCAGGGCCACGCTCCCGGGCCCACCGCAGTCTACACTGCGGCCACAATGCTGGGCCCGCCGCAGCGTAACAGTTAACGATGATGGGATAAATTGGACTTCTTTAGGTGTCGTCTGTACGTTTATCCTCTTTTTAGCAATGTCTGTTACGTTGTTAGCTTGTTAAAATTAGGTATGCAAGTCACCAAAGTTCCCACATTTAGACCACAAATAACATATATTCGAGCAACCTTACCATGTCGTTATGTCAAGGGTTCTCCACACTAACATCCACTCGAAGCTGCATTTTTGGCAGATTGAGACTATTTTTTGATTTCTAGGTTACAACGGATTATGGGCCGCTTGAATGTCATGTGTTGTACATCTCCACGGTGTTCAAATGAACCAAACAATTGTTACTGAGATACATAATTCTGAGATACATAATTCTGAGATACATAATTCTGAGATACATAATTCTGAGATACATAATTCTGAGATACATAATTCTGAGATACATAATTCTGAGATACATAATTCTGAGATACATAATTCTGAGATACATAATTCTGAGATACATAATTCTCCAGACGAAAATGGAAAACGAATACTTGTAAGTGATATGGGTTTTACGTAAAGATTATCATAATATCTTGCTGTCATCACTAAAAATGGGTGACATCTTTTCACTTGAAGGAAAACAGTTTTTTTTCTCGTTACCATGAACCACGATTATTTTGAAGAAAAGGAAGAAAGGACAGAAAATATACAAATATTTTATTGCACATGTATAACAAGGTTGTTGGGTTATATTGCATATGATGCGAAAACAATACGGAACCAATTCGAATCCAGCCAGAGAGCTGTGCCTTCGGCCCTTTTTGCTTTCCCCGATTCGTACAAATTTATTACCAGGGAGATGTAGGCCTGTTTATTATTCTAGGAATCCAAGACTTCTAAACACATCTTAATTCCCTTGTCAGCCAGTTTCTTTATGCGATGATGGAGAAAAAACATGTTGTCCTACATATCCACCGTCACCGATACGAGTTAATTTCATTTAGTTTTTCATATAGTTTCCATGTATCTTATTTGCTTTTATATAGTTTAATTATCTTGTTGTATTGTCAGGTTTACATGTGCTCATACATGCAAATAAAATTTTATCTTATCTTTAAGACAAATCTCTTAGGATATCTAAAAATGACTTTCATCTAAATCTGTCCTAAAGTCATCTTCATTTTGTCAAGCCAATTTTTACGTTCCCACTTCGAACTTCCCTTGATTTATCTGGCCCCTTTCATGTTCAAAGAACTTATAAGTAGACACGTTACATCACTGATCTCGAAACCATTTGAATTTCGAAATGTGTCATATAAGAGCGTTATTGATGGGCTGATCTATATAATGAGCCAACACAAGCACCATATTAGGTAAGTTAGGATTAATGACGTCGCTACTTGAGGATGATGCCTGTCTACATACAATCACTGTGTATGTTCTGGTTGATTCTTCTCTCCTTCGTAGGTGAAATTCACACCTCAGATTTTGAATACCGAAGGTGGTCAGATAAATCAAGGCAGTTTCGAAGTGGGAACGTTGATAAAGTGAAGATGTCCCCAAGTATGCTGCATTCCAGTTTTTCTCTACCAAAGGTTATCGACTATAAAAATTTATAGTATTTAAAGTAGTGTCATATTGGTTATCAGTTCATCTGTGAATATGCTGCATTTTAATGTATGCCTCTCAAGGGTAATTATGTACCTGTATATAAATGTAGGTTTTATCCAAAATTTGGGTTAAACATGGGGAAAACATTGCACATTCACACGGGCATATAAATGTAGGACATCCATGTCGATGGATATCTGTCGATGGATATCAGTTGAGGTGGTGAGTATTTCACGCATGTATTTCGTCCTACAAAAATGCTGCATCCAAAGTTTGCTGGTAGTTATTGATCACTGTATCAGGAAGTTGAAATATCTGCTGTGTATTGCTATATCTGCTATATATGTGCTGTGTCTTCCAGAAGTCGCAAGTAAGCAGTTCTATGATTATGCTGCATGCAAAGTACATCTCTGGAAGAGGACTGGTGAACAAACAGAGAATGTTACACATTAACTGTGTACACAAAGAGAGAATATTACACATTTACAAGGAGATATATTTTTGCTGTTTCCCATATCCGGATATGGGGATTATTGATTATATCCGGGGTTGAACAATCCCTCCCCTCGTCTGTCGCTGCTGTTGATTGATGTATTCATTGTCCTCGATCTGAAAGGAACATAGATTACAGATAAAAAAGATGTGATAGCTAGTTTCACTGTGATGTCAGTCGCCGTGGTGTTTAAGGAAGTAGCAGCGGCAAATCTTGTATGGGAAGGCACCTGGGCATTAAAAGCGCGGCTGAGATACTGAGGCTACGTCCGAGAATCCACCGTATTCTCGGGTCTAAAAGCGCGGCTGAGATACTAAGGCTACGTCCGAGAATCCACCGTATTCTCGGATCTGAATGTTATGTGCCGAGGGATGCTTTCCTGTAGTCATATGGTTGCTTTTTAGTCGCCAGACGTCAATTTTTCCCACCTCTTGCATATCGCTCCAGTTTAAAACTCTGAGTTTCGTAACGGATATCACTTTTGACTGTCCCACCCATTCCCACCTTAGGGAAACAGAAAATATGGCCAGATATTTTTTAATAACGATAATTTAACATGATCAAATCACTGCAGAGAGTTTTATACAAGTGGTCTTTAAAGGCAGGTGGTTGTTTAATAAAGGTGGTCGTTAGAGCATGTAGAAGTACATGGAATTATATCGAGGCAGTACAATGATGTATCGTGTCCAACATCATGAACTGGCCGACTTATGCATATCCATATTTTGATATGCCCCAAACAAGCAGTTTGCCCCAAACTAGTAAATTGTTCACATATATCATTCCATATCCAACACCACTTGTTTAATAATATATATTAAAGTACTGCATGTTTCAGTATGCCCTACGATACTGGCCTAAGACGCCCAATACTACTATCTCACAGAATTAGTGTGTAGCACCCGTTCTTTGAAATTACCATCTCTGATAGAACTAGACGGCGAAACTGGACAATCAAACGGAAAAAATCTCACCTTTTGTAGTAGAACAATCCCGCAACAACACCTACGACGATGATGATGGAGGCTAGCACGGCCAGGACGACCACCGCTGCTGTGTTGTCCTTGGGTTTGTCAGTATTGGGCGGTCTATTATCCGTCTGACTAGAAGAAGTACTGTTGCCTGTTTGATAAACAACGTTAGTAATTAATTTATAATTTGAAGAATCGTTAAAGAAATTGATTTCATCGGTTGAATACTAGAGTATCACTTTGACCGGTGTTGATAGAATGACTCTGTGGTAATAAGGACCGTTGTGATTGTATTTAAACACATGTGCCACCGAAGTAAGAGTGATGAGTATAAAACATATCCTGGTGTGAAAGAGGCGTTTCCACCAATATCAATCGTTCTCTATATTTTAACTCGAATTGGACGCTGAAATTCGAAAAAAAACATGCTAGCTAATCCAGACTAGGTTGAAGCACAGAGCATGCACACTGATATCTGGATATCAAATCAAGATCACCATGACCTTATTATGGGCAGGTGTGGCTCACCTCTTGAACACAAGAGTGTTTTACCGGTCCAGCTTCCGTCGGTATTACATTGTCTGAGGGGGGTCCCGCCGGTCTGTCGGTAACCTTGTTTACAGCTCTGCATACACACCGTCCGAACGCTTGACGTCGTCTGACAGTTGTTCAGCTGTCCGTTAGTTGGCGTCGCCGGTAGCGCACAAGTTGGCGCTATAACGATAAAGTATTTATATATCAGCACAATTTCTTCGGAATGCGCTCTCTTGGTTAAAAGGCAAAGGGGAGGGGGGTTTCACTTTAATTCACTTCAACTAGTTTCGACGAATATAGAGCTAAGTTTTATTCAACTCGGCAGCCAGCAAGACGAAATGCTCGTAACCCAGCCCTAGTTCTGATGTCCAGTTCTCAACTCGATTTCAAAATTCAGGACGTGGTACTGTAAGAACGAAATTTGTCACTCTTTCAATTCTCGCTGAGCAGACAACTTACGTTTTGCACAGCCAATGGCGTCCCCGCCCCATGACCCGTCTTGCATACACTGTCGCGTGTTGGTGCCACCAGTCGGTAAGAATCCTGCGTTGCAGTTTTGTGAACAGATCGCTCCGACGGTAAAAGGGGCTGCACAACCGAACACCTTACCGTTACTGGGGTTCGGCAGCGCTTGACACGTCACCGCTGAAATAAAAAACATTGAATGTGTAGCATAGTGAGTCCAAATATTCACAGACTTCACTGATGGGATGTTTAACCAAGTCTTCCCATATTACAAGTGGTAAACTTCCATTCAGCGGACCAGACCTTGTAAGTATCGCATCCACGGACAGGGGGGACTTGTTTTATTGAAGGGCATGTGGTAGTCGGAACAGTGGTTTAATAAGGATATATTGAATCTGTGATAAAACAAAACCGATATACCTAATACCAAAATGGTTGTTAACTCGCCTCGGCGTAGATAAATTACGATTTTCAGTGGTTGAATCTTTCTTAATAGATAATCCGCACTTGAAATAGAAACGTACTTGAAATGACATATATGAAGGCAGACGGTATCGAAAAAAATAAGTTTGTTGTTTGTGTGCCCATACATCATAATGCACGTATGAACATCCATTTTTTATCTAATGGGTCCCAAAATAGCACAGACGTATTGATTTGACACCTGAAGTTCTACCGATCGGCTCCTACGTTTCAAGTATCTTGGGAATACACTGATTCTGAAGGATTCTATTTATTACCAAACCACATAAAAGAGTTGATAAAGGTCACGTGTGGCCAAAAACGTTTGATGAAACACAACTTGCGAGTTTTTCAAGTGCACTTGGTACAGTGTGAAACTCGCCCTTGAAAAAGTCGTCAAGTGAGGATTCATGAAATCGACCCCCGGTTGTGTCGTGGGGGAGGGAGGTAATTACAAGCGTCTGGTCCGTCATTCATAATTCAGCCGTCGTCCATCAGAGAATATCCACGTCCATAATCCAAAGACCTATTCCATATTCCATATAACAGTATTAGCACCAAATTCAAAAAGACAATCACAGTATACATAAACATAGGCTTGTTTCCTGCAAGAGAGAAGCGGTCAACAGTTTTCAATGATGCCGGCAAGACATCATGATGTTCCAAAAATATCAAATCCGTATCGCTGATCAGTATTCTTAATTCATAATATTCGTTGTAAATTCGTCATCTAAAGAATGATGTATCTTAGTCACGCTTTGATTGTGCCTGTTCATATGAGTACCATGAGGATCTTGAAGTACATGGGTTCATACGGCCCCTATAAGGCATATTTTCTTAACCCTCATTAGCACACTTCATTGTATTTAATGTTCAAGGCATGGGAAGGACAAATCGGGTGGAAAAGGATACCTTATTGGCATGACAAATGTCAGTCAATAAAACCCTTCTAAACTGCCTATAAATTAGCCTTTAAATTAGCCGTATCCTATGTTGAGAATCACTGATTGACTTGTCAGTGGGATCTTCATTCAAGCAAGAGAGGACTGAAAGAATCTGGGAACGCTTGATTGCTCGGGTACATACGTCTTCCACAGGCGATAGCTCGCCCACTCCACGTTCTGTCTGGCAAACACTGACGAATCGGATTGACGCCATTAGGTACGAACCCCTTGGAGCAACTCTGTGTACAAAGTGAGCCAACTGTGAACGGGGCCTGACAGGACAAGGCGCCATTCGGTAGTGTATCGAGAGCTGGACACGATACAGCTGAAAGCAAAACAGAAGTCCGTCAGTTTCGAGAACTTGTATTCATCTTCAAATTTTATAAACTTTGAGAGAAGCCCATTGGGGGGTTATCTTCATCGTTCACACTTGCACGGTGATCTGACAGTTTTGAAATGAGAATAAGGAAGAGAAAGAATCGAAAAGACCTCGTACGAAATTTGATTTATATTCAACTGTTTAGCCAAAGTGATTAAATGTAGGTATACGTGCCCTCAGACTCCAAATGAATGGCAAATTTCAATATAAATTGATGTAGATATTGTTCCATGTACATATAGTTGACTTATTAGTCCATCTAAAAAAGTAGACTATAACAGAGCGTCCTGATCTGGCCATTTGAGAATTCCTCTTCCCTTCTTAGTAGCCAAAATTTATAGTGCCATTCTTGTGTGCAATTCCATTCCTTCAAATTAGCATATACGGATAGTTCGCTCAGTTTAACTATACAACCGGGCGGGCCGTAAAACTTTCGTCAGCCTCCGGTTTTTGAAAAAAGGATCATTTCACATATGGAATACATGACAAAATGTTTTTAGAATCTTTTTTGTCTCGCCTCGTGATCAGGAACACGGGTGAGAAATCTTATTTAAATCAATTACCAAAAAATGTTATATAAAGTGGACAAAATATGACAAAATCTTGCAATTTTGATAGATTACATTCCGAGAGAAGAAAATTGGTTTCGAGTTAAAAATGCAGTGGTAAATAACAATATCTTGAAATAAAGGTATTAGCGTTCTTTTAAATACAATATATACATTAAAAAGGGTTCTAGTTCCTAGAGAGGTTTGCCAGTGTGGCGAGATTGAGGGGCTTTACC
>JAVTVY010051670.1:0-27353 GCA_036873755.1 Hanleya hanleyi | reverse complement strand
CTCGCGATATGTTTTCTTTTCTATCCTTTATCCGTCAGCCGTGCGTCGTCGTCGTAATTGGGAGACAATTTAGTGTGCGATCCGTGAAGGAAGCCACAGCTTACTCATATATTACTCAAATTAGGAAATTAGGAAAACATGCCATGATGGTGGGGAAAATGCCCGCGTAATGACAAGAATGCAAGCCTCTATTCTGTCATCTATAACAAATCCGTGTCGCTGATCAGTATTCTTTATCCATATGATTTTCGTTTTAAAGTTATTATCTAGAGAATGATTTATTTCAGCCACTCTTTGAATGTGTCTGTTCATATGAAGTACATGGGTTCATACGGCCCCCAGTCTCAGGTTAAGCGGAATTAGACGCAAGTTAGAAAACGTAACGCCAAATATAGTGAACGACACGCTCGTATTTTGCTCTCAACATGCGATATGTATCTTCAAATTTGAGAACTTTGAGCGGATACGCTTGGTGGTATAGCCCGGTATTACAAGTTTCTGATATAATGTTTTATGACGTTGAATACAATCGTCACATTTTATAAAGGATCTAGTAAATGCTACTAGACGAGCATCTTCCCTAGCCAAGTCGACGTACATCACGTTGCTCTGTACATTGCCTTGGCATACTTCTCTAGTAAAGTTGGAACGTTAATCCTCATTGATGATTGGATGCAGAGACGGCGTGCTGCATCCAGTCAGAATGCGCGTTATGTAGTAGTTGGTTTCCCAAGCTGACGGCCCCCACTAAGAATGAGTTGTGTCGAATGTGCGGGGAAATTCTACCGAAAAGATACAGGAAGAGCACTTTCACGGCCACTTTCGGTGTTTCTGATCAATTGAATCAGATTTTGGGACACGCTGCAAGGTCGAACGAGAACGAATCGCCTCACGTGTGTGCCGACTTGAGATTGAAGGGGAACAACTGCTGGTGGCAAAAAGTCTCTCGCCGTTAAAACTTCCACTAGGTGGCGCAGAGCAGTATTCCTCTGCCACCAGCCAAGAATGTCAAGGCAGCGTAGAGAGCTTCGCGATGTAGTTGACTTGGCTGGTGAAGATGCTAGACGAGATATGTCTACGCCATATGCAGGCCACAGTGGAATATTACTGTCCAGAAATGTACAGTTTAAGATGTCGAAATTGTAATCATCTCTCTTGTCGTAAGGGTCGACGAGAGAGAGCCCCCGCTTTAATTTTGAAGATATATGTCTAAATACGACGTATCGTTTGTGTGATCTCCAGTTTTATTCACATCCAGTGAAGGTGGATATGCATCCATCCCTGTGTATTTTTATAGCGATTGTCCACAGCGAGAAGTTCGTCTATATAGCGTTTGTTGAACGAAAAGAAAATGGGTTTGAAATGATCGATCCTCTGCATATAGTCGAATTCTCGAGAACACAAGGCCGGTATTCTGCCAGCATTCCTGTCAAAGATATCTCAGAGATCCAGAGTTATTTCTGTGATGTTCTGTATCTCGGCCGCACTTTTGTCGCAGTCGTTCATGTCGACACCTTCACTAGAATGACTGCACGGCCACTATCACCGAGCGGTACTAGATACGAATATCGAACAACGTATATCACTGTCATCACATCTGATGTACAGTTGTATCACCGTCAAGTGTAAGACAAAACTCATTAAAATGGGGCTAAATTTATTGGTTTGCGGAATGAGAGAATTGAATTCTCGTCAGAGTAATGTTATATTTGTTCGTCAAAAAGTCAGGCTGAAACATAGTTATTTTTACCTTCAGAACCTTAAGAAGTATCGAAGCTACCTGGGCTGAAGGGATCTTGTTGAACTACTTTCTCCTACTGAAATCATCGATAGTTGTTTTCATTTTTTAAAAGATGTAATCAGCCACAAATCTAGGCTGAAATCGATTTCACTCAAAACATATGTTAAGACAGGTACAAAATAAAACACATTTGACCACAAAAAAAACTAAACTTGTTTCTACCATTCACGAGAAAACTAATTGGTCTTTAAAACTACAGCCGTGTGAACAAGCGTATACACGCGTGGTGTCTTCTACCAACGTAAGCTATGCGACTTTACCGAGCCTTGAGGCCCATTCTCACGGTGCGATTTGTAGTAACAACTTGTAGCATACAACCCAGTTGCATCGTGAGAACACTCGTACGATTTTAGTCGCATGCTCCAAGTCGTATGAAATAGAACAGGTCCTATTTCATGCGATTAGTTGCATGCTACAAATCGGGGGATTCCCCCGCCAAGTTGTTACTACAAATCGCATCGTGAGAATGGGCCTTTAGGCACGAGTCATGACGTTATCCCATGACTGCAGCTGTTTGGCATTCAGATTCGTGAGAGTCGCTACGTCTCTCAAACTCTCATTTACCTCTCCACTTACAACACATATTCATTGGCGAAGGAGAAAACGGAAGCAGTTTCAAATTTCTCTGACAAGATATTTTTGCATTCGTTGTGTATGACGATTCCATTACCATCAAAAAATATAATACCTATGATGCTTTAGCTGCTGAAAAAAACACACAGGAGAGTGTTTACAAAATCCATCAATTTTGAGGCTGATTACATCTGTAATCATTTTTCTCGGCTGAAAAAAACAGTATGTAGCGATACAGTGTTTTATTTAGGAACGGTAACTTCGAATCAAGCGATTGCGATTCACACTTTTGTTTTGAATAATAAATAGATTCTGATGCACCCTGGAAAATTGCGACTTTAGGAAGGTCTGACAAAGATCGAGATTGAATCTCGAATAATATTTGAAAGCGTTTCCTATGTATGTTCAAATGCAAAGCAAAGCTGGGACTTGTGGATTTAACAAGTTTCTTTTCAATAATTTCTTACTTGGTTATTTATACCATCAATTATATTCTCTTTATACATTTTTGCAACAAATTGGAAACAATAGAGGTTTTCATTGTCCGCTACATGGAAGCGATCATGTTTGGAAGATACGCCACATTATTACCCCACAAGCAAATTTGTATTCAATATCTGGATTGTGATTGGTTAAAAGGTCGGGTCGTATAAACCCATACACCCCGAGTGACGTTTTGCTACTCGGGGTATATAAAAAACAACTCACGTGCGATTGGAAACGACGCTCTCACTTCGAAAGTTCAGATGACCATATCTCAATATTTATGGAATAACTTTAGATCACTCGTCAAAATTTAATGGAATAAAGTCATACTGCATTACTTGCACTGAAGTTTCCGACACATAACTCACCAAAAGGTGTCATTTCTTCCAAAAATAAAAGACGATTTCCGAATAAAAGCAGATCGAAATGGATTGTTGTGGCGCGCCTTTCTCACAGTGCAGTAGCAAAATGCGGACAGTTTCGTAACCGAAATGGCCCATTGGATTTGTACGTTGTACCGTTGGTTATAAATTATTTCAGTATTTTCACTATAAAATAAAAAGGCTTGAGGGGTAATAAATTCGTTATTCAGATTTTCCCCCGGGTGTATGGAAAGTTACGACCCTCCCTGAAACTCATACACCCTTCGGCTGACGCCTCAGGTTGTATGAGGCTGAACTAATATTATTTAATTACTCTTTGCTGTGATATATGCAAGATATCTCGATGCAGAATAAGTTGGAAGCCAAGATTATTTCCAAACTCGAAAATCAGGCAGACAGAAGGGAATTCAAGTTTAACGTCGCGCGCAACAATAATTCAGCTACATATATATAACGAGCGTTGGCTCGGCCCATAATGAAGGACGGCTGAGAATTTCCCAGACAAAGACTGCTAAATGATATGAGCTGCGGTTTAAAATTTGCTTTCTAGCGACAAAACGTCTCTTCTATAGATAGAACTGATATTTAAAACTTAATTGTCCAATTCCGTCTGGTTATCCACGAGGAAGAATAAACTTGTGGAGAAGGACAGTCATACTACAGAGCAGTTGGTCACAGATGCGTAAAGTCTAAAAGATGTGGAATTTACGAGATATTGACATCTGAGTTCCGGACGCCTGGTAGATATATGCTTGGTTCGCACTGTTCTTTTTTCTTCAGATATACTGGCGCATTGCTAGAGAATTTATAGAAGACGGACTCGCTTGTGGATATTCGTTCGTATGAATTGTTGCAAGGGCGTTCATGATTCTAATGACTCATATTATGCTCTTGGTCAGTTTTGTTAATTCCGGTTGAATCATAGTTTTTTTCTCAAGTACCGCAAGCGGGCTTTAGCGACGAGTGAGATCCGTAGCCCGAAGCTTGACGAGCCACAGTTAGAGAACACAGAAAAACTCTTAAACAGTCGCGCTTAACAAAGGTCACAAATCAACCAGTATTGTCTTCTCCTAAAAGCTTTTGAAATCAAGCTTATACTCCCACAAAATGATAATATTCAGAAAAGAAAGATTATTTTTCGGCCGTCTTTAGCAAAATATTACTAAAATTTCGATTACAGCCCTTTTCGTTAGAGCCATTATTATTAATACATCAGGGACGAAAATGATCGGATTCGTTCTCGCTTCGGTCCCACAGCATTGAGCTATAAACTAGGCAGAATTTCGTATGCAATGACTTTCGAATAGCTAGGTTAAATGGTGGATGAATGGATGTCCTGGGACGATTTAAGATCATGCAATATAAAGAATAAAAAACTAATTGAAGAAGATTTCTGTCACCTTATTATACAGAACTGCAATTCCACTATTTCGTCGTTATTACACCAGAATGGCAATTGGCGTAAACATAGATAGACATGGTAAAATATAATTCGATAAAACATGGAACTTTCTAAAGAAAGAAAGAGATCCGGCATCATCTTACACTGACCCGTCTATATAATGTGGTCATTTTGATCTTTGGGGCTCTAAAAGTAAGAAACTAAAGCGTAATATTCGGCCGCAACTTGTTTGTGCGTGTTCATTTAACCACAGGCAGATGGAATACACATAGCGTTCAAACAGTCCTCACCGAGGTAAGCGGAATCAGTAAAAAATTACGAAACATAGCTCCAGAGATCCTATGCGATCGTATGTGGGCGCTTGTTTTTCTCAAGAGACTAATCGGTTCTGTAATCGCTTCGTTATCATGAAAAGTTATTGTATATCACATGTTTAACCACATATCGAAACTTATTACTCCTCGGAATTTAAATATTATTTCCCTGAGCCGTCGAGCGGATGCAAAAATACAAGCGTCTAGTCCGTTATTCAATATTCAGCTGTCGTCCATTAAATAATTTCAGCGTCCATTATCCAAAGGCCTGATTCATTTAATAGCATTAGCCAAAATTTGAAGAATCAATCGTAGTATACATAAAACAGGATAGTTTCCCGCAACAGAGAAGCAGTCAACAGTTTTTAATGATGCCGGCAAGACATCAGGATGTTTCAAGCATATTAAATCCGTATCGCTAATCAGTATTCTTGATCCATATGATTTTCGCTGTAAATTCGTTTCTCAATGGCAACATCAGCGCCGAAAAGAGTCTTTGAAAGTAGTTTAATATGAACAAAAGCCATGAAACAGTTTGATAGCGACAATGCTTATTCTCTTCTAAGCCGGATATTATTTCTGCGAAGTGACATTTTCATTATATGCATTTTGCTTGTTGAACCGTGTTTCAGTTTTGTGTCGCTCCCATAGCTATTCCAGTGACTCTCTACTGTATATGCATGCCACAATTGCATTCAAACTGAAGAAAAGTTAGGGAGCGGATATTGCAAACTTTGATTTGCGAATTAGGATATGATTGTTCAATGTGTTTTCTATGTGATCAGTAGTCGCCCCATTTGAATTGGAGGATAACCATTGCACACCCAGCTAATACAATAATGCGGAAAATACTTATCAAGATATTTGAGAGGGAGAGAGAGATGGAGAGAGAGAATTAAGGTTCAGCAATATTTCAGCTATATAGCGATCAAAATATTTGAGCAGATAAGGAAGCGCTACCAATTATCGTTAATCGTTTTGTCTGGAATTTTCTTCCATTATCATAATTTTTTATTTTGTTTTTTCTTTGACTATATGAAGAAATAAAATGAACAGAACCAATCTTTCGCGATGTGGTTATTCCAACGTTAATCCATACAAGGTCCGTGGGCAATTTTGAGCTTCATTCTGGCAGGTGGTATTTGAGAGGCTGACGAATGGCACAATGGCCTTCTTTCTTTTTAAATTCCGGTAACTGAGATGTACGGATGCCAATTGAGAACATCAGTCAGTGAAAATTCAATTTAAATTTAAACATTGCGTATCACGCGATCACTTTACGTAATTCAGAGGTTATAATTAGCTTCAGATGGAAAGAGCTGTCAAGGTTACTTGGGCTAAACATACCTTGTCGCACTACTTTCATATTCCTCCTTTGTTTCAATGTTGCTCCATTACTGTTTTCGATTGAAACAAGACTTGATCACTAGAGGGTTTATTATTCGAGAAGAAAGAAATTCGCAGAAAGCTATCGCGATTCATTCGTTTTTTGAGAAAACAACGCAACGTGGAAAATCGAGTCTTCGAGAAGATTTGACAAAATTGCGAATGAATCTTGAGTGATTTACAAAATCTTCGTGAACAAATATAATTAATTGTCATGATGGTGGGGAAACGACTGTTTTCTCTATCATTGTGTTCGAAATTGTTCATCACATGTCACATATAAATTGCTTGATCACGCACGTGTTCACCGTGAAGCCCGTGGCAGGGTCTAGAGCAATGACACATGAGGTGGAATCAAATGGACTCGGACCGGAATGATTCAGCTGTACTTTGTCCTTGATCACGGACTTCATACTCAAATTAACCATAGCAATGCTATTACTTTTGCATATCGCTCCAATTTATAAGATCTCTTAGGTCATAAAGATCTATTGCTGATCACCTAATCTGTTGATTCTCGGATCTGATGGGTTTGCTTTAAGTGATACACACCAGTACCGGTATTAGAGATTAATTGTCTCGTGCACACAGGGGTGATTCGTCGTTGGTATAAGTGATACGATTATTTCCCCCAATACCCATCTTTGCGATGTGTTGTCTTAGCAAATTCAAATTACGTGCGTATTAAAATTTTGGTAATTCAAAACCGAGATTGAATAATACATCGAAGGGCTTCGTAAGTTTGTGTTAATACGACGGAAACTTGGGGGTGATCTATGATGAAGCGTTGTCATAGTCCAACCGAATTGCACGCATTTGTAAACCTTTGGTAAAAGTTGTATTCGATTATAGATGATCCACATTCTATCAACTGAAGATGTCACAAGACTGTGGGAATAACCAATTATCCTGGTTCAAACAGAAACCCAAACAGACACTAAAAGTGGGCACAGGCCGAATTGATTGAGCGCTGATATGTCAGTGATCACAGCCTCCAGAGTTAAAACCATTTCTAATCATCAGACGCGAGAACCATGTTATATTGCCTTATGGTCTCTTAGTTCATAAAGATCTATTTCTGTTCATCTAACCTATTGATTCTCATTTAATGGGCCTTTAGATAATTCGCCGTCCCGTGCGTGTCGCTAATTTCCCATTTACCAAAGCGGACCTTAGTATGATACTGACTCGGTATATTTTTAGTAACATCTGTGTGATGAATATGTGTCTTCTCGACCAATGAAAACAGCCGTTACATAGTTGTAACCTGAGGGGGTGTTTACAATATGGCTGAGAGTAAGCCTCTTGTTGCTGAAAGGGAAGCAAAAACAGATCTGCGGCTGTATCAGAGGAAGGCCTCAATCAAATTTTGGACAGCAAAAATGCCTTGAACACCAAGCAAGCCAGAGAGAAAGGCCAAGGCGAAATGTTTGAGTGTCTGCCCGCCGATAACCTAGACAAACTTCTATCGAAGTTTTATGTCGAAGTGAGAAATTACAACATATATAAGGGAAGTGGGAAGAGGTGCCGACATACTGACAGAACTACATGACTTCACAGTATAGTCTTCCGGCTAACCTATTCTAAAGCACATACAAAGAATCTAACGCACATACCAAGAATCTGAAGCACATACCAAGAATACCGATGGTGAACTATAGAAAGTCTTCTGTGCAGGCCATTCAACATGGTCTGAACTGATACATGGAATCGAAAGGAAATGAAATTTTGAACTAAACAGTGACTTTGCCGAATACTTCGTGTACTTAATACATAAGGTGTACTCAGCTATTGGAGCATTATGCAAGAAGTGGGGAAAGTTGACATCTGGCGACTAAAAAGCAACCATATGACTCTACAGGAAAGCGTTCGTCGACACCTACATGTAACATTCAGACCCGAGATTTCGGTGGAGTCTCAGATGTAGCCTTAGTATCTCAGCCGCGCTTTTCTTGCAGCTGTTCATGTGTTCACGGCCCCTAGCACCGCCTTAAGCGAAATTAGATACGCTAGTTCGGGAGCTGTGATGACAGATCAGATCAAACAACTCATCTGATGTTAATGGATGAGCATCGTGGACGTCTGATGGAGTAAACGCCTCAACATGTGGTAAAACTGGTAAATGAAAGAATACCCAGGAAAACTAACCTGTAATGCCCGACGTCGTACGGCGTAAATTTCCCACCAAAACAATAAACCCACATATATTTGTCGAGAGACATGTACAGAGGGCGGACCTCGGGAACTAACAGTGCACCAGCAGAATTCTACCATATACAGGTAATAAATTGGAGCGATATGCTAGAGGTGGAAAAAATTGACGACGTCTGGCGACTAAAAAGCAACCATAGGACTCTACAGGAAAGCATTCGACGACACCTAACATTGACAAAGGATTGTATCAAAATATTGCCCACTCATCGAAAAGAACGATGTAACAAAAATGTAGCCGTTTTCTGATTTCCAGGACCCTGTCTAACTACAGCAAAAGGTTTTCACTGATATAATGATGTACTTCGCTAGAACAGAAAGAGAAAACGCGAGGCTACGGAAGGTGTCTGATTTCGCCCTTAGAGTTATATTTATCTTGTAAATGATGACCTAACACTGCTGATGGCTCAGTGTATGTGATTGATGGTAAGTTCTATAGTGCGGCGTCAAACCTTAAAGTTAAAACATTCTCTATCAACAAAAATTGTTGATGAAAAGTACGATACTCTAAAATGATTTTTCTATAACTCTATTTCATGAGAATTTTTACGAAATGCACATATATTTCATAATGGGTAAAGCGTGTATAACAAAATGTGTAGAAGTTTATTCTATAATAAATAAATGGGAAATAGACGGAGAAAACGTAATTGAATGTATCTGGAACATTGTATTTGTAACAAAATTGTCTATAAATGCAAGTTGATAAGCATGGGAGTAAAGAAATTTAATTTCTCATATTCAGCATTATCGTATTAACTGTCATATGCCAGATGATGATTTGTGGTCCTGACCGATCCTTCCTGATGTACCGAGAAAAATTGACCCCAGGTTATCGATACCTATTTCAGAGACCGCGCAGAAAATGAAGGACCGCCAACGTTGACAAGATGAGTCTGGGACATAATTAAGAAATAAATGTTTTTTTCCGTCCTCTAACTGTCCAGATAATGGATGGTAATACGGAATTGTCTATTGTTTTGGGACGAGAACATAAAGGCAATTCCGTTTTACCATCCAATATCTTGGCAGGTAGAGGACGGATAAGTAACATTTATTTCTATTCTAAAGCATCATTTACAAATGTTACCAATGCTGAATAAAATAATAAATGTGGCCATCGTATTTATTTGAAATTCAATTACCCCTGACAACAAACTCTGATAGACTCGTCCAGATCATCTGTTCTGGTGCTCCACTGGGGCCAGTCTATTCTCTCAGGCGAGGGGTGTGGAGGGAGGGAGAGGGGTGATGAAGCTCAGGGAACGATATTCCTGTATTTCAATGCAGAGACAATGTTTACTCTCGTTTTAAAAATTACAGACTTCATATGGACGCGATCTTATTATGTGCGATGAAGAATCATTTATACCAGATTTACTATGGAGCAGACGGTGCTATTACAACACATATAAGGGTAGTGGGAAGAGGTGCCGACATACTGACTGCGTCACATGACTTCACAGAATAGTCCTCTGGTTAATCTATTCTAAAGCACATACCAAGAATTTAACGATTAGTGATATGTGTTGTATCTCAGGTACGCTTTTATTGTACCTGTTCATGTGGCAACTTGGATGATATGACCACACGGCCCCTAGCACCGGCATAAGCGGTATTAGATACAAATCTAGAGAGCTATGATGGAAATGCTCTGACAACTCGTATACTGGTAATTGGTGAGCTGTTTCGCTGTGACAACTCGTACATTGGAGATTGGTGAGCTGTATCGTCGTCAGATGTAAATGACGGCATTTAACACAAAAGACTAGTCTGTAAGGCCCGATGTCGACCCAGCATCAACTTCCCACAAATGCCAACATATATCAAAGACCAAAAGGTCTGTACAGGGGGCGGGCCTCGGGGACGAAACGTCCACCAGCAGAATCTCGCCATATACAGGAAAAAATTACAACACATATAAGGGAAGTGGGAAGAGGTGCCGACATACTGACTGCGTCACATGACTTCACAGAATAGTCCTCTGGTTAATCTATTCTAAAGCACATACCAAGAATTTAACGATTAGTGATCCACCCCATCCAAATCGTATTTGGTATAGGTCCCTTTCGGAATAGTCACGTGAGAAAGAGTACTATATCGTCCAATATAGGACAGCAATCTCCCTATGCTTTCAACGTTAAAGATCAGGCAGATGCTTTAGAATAAATTAGGAGCGATGATGCTCGACATCAGTGAGAGGACCGGATTAATATCAACGTTACCTCACTCATTCATTGAGAGCTACAACAGTTCATTTATTGGATGCAGCACCAATTTCTGGTCGTCACATATAATGACTGTGAAAGGACACTAACGTGAATCCATCCTCAAAATCTATACGGGTTACACTGTTAACCAAATTTAGCACACAACGTCTGCTCAAATTACATGTAGTATAAGCCTTAAACCAGATCAAACCTACAAGCATTCCAACATCCCTGAACATTAGTCTGTGGGCTTATGTAAAAAAAGCAAAATTTTGGGTAGATTCTTGGCACCAATGTTTAAGCACACCTAGAAACATCACTGATTAAGAAAAAAATGGGTGCCAGTTTTTGCATTAACATTTAGGGCCTCCATTTTGAATTTCAAAATGGCCGCCTTTTTTAGCCGATCTGTATGATTTTTTGTTATTCAACATTATTTTAAACATGTAATCGAAATGTGCGCAAATAGTTTGGGTTTGAAATGCATTACAGTTGAGACAACTGTTCATCTGAACTCGTTTGCATGGATATTAACCTGTTTTCGACGTTATTATCAAGAAATATTGGTATGAATGTGCAACTTCTTACTGTAGTCCGTGAGCTACTAGGGCTCACCTTGCACCCCCCACTACAGACCGAAACTATGTTTTTTATGTGCTTTAGGACATGTCAAATAAGAAACAATTTGTGAACAGTCGATAAACTGGGACTCACTACCCTTTTAATCACTTCGAAATTACTCCTGTGTTAATAAGTACAATTTTTGTGACAATAGGGGGTAGGGTTACAAGAATAGTCTTATCTTCCATAGTTATTATCCAATCTTTATAATGTTGGCCGCATATTATTCAGCATTGATTGCTGCATCGAATATTTACAAGATAATATCACTATTTGTTGGGTATGACGTCACACAGGGACCATACATACAAAAGTAGGAGTAGTAGCGAAAGCTGGCGTTTTGGGGTGCGTGAGGGTGTGCTTGAGCGATTGAGGGACCATTCTTGGTTCGAATGCGTCGGGTGAGGTGTCAAAGTGAAGCCCTCGGTATGTAGACCACGGCTTGAGGATCTCCACATGATCTGTGATGTCATTGGTGACATCAGTAGGAGTAGTAGACAAAGTAGGCATTTTGAGGATGCGGAGGAAGGTTTTTGGGGTAGAGATAGACCATCTGTGGTCTAAATGGACCGTGTGGGGTGTCATCTTGTAACTCTCTGCATGTAGATGCAGAGGGACACCCCACACGGTCCATTTAGACCACGGATGGTCCATCTCTACCCCAAAAACCTTCCTCCGCATCCTCAAAATGCCTACTTTGTCTACTACTCCTACATAACGAGGGCTTCACTTTGACACCTCACCCGACGCATCCGAACCAAGAATGGTCCCTCAATCGCTCAAGCACACCCTCATGCACCCCAAAACGCCCGCTTTCGCTACTACTGCTACTTTTGTATGTATGGTCCCTGTGTGATGTCATACCCAACAAATAGTGATATTTTGTAAACGTCGATACGGCCAACATTATCGAAGTTGAGAGTGTCTGTATGGAATAAGATTGCTTTTTTTGTATCACAGGATTTCAAAGTGATTAAAAGGGTAGTGAGTCCCAGTTTATGGACTGTTAACAAATTGTTTCTTATTTGACCTGTCCTAAAGCACATAAAAAACATAGTTTCGGTCTGTAGTGGGGGGAGGTGCAAGGTGAGCCCCAGTAGCTCACGGACTACTGGTATATGACAAATATTTTCTGCTCACAGTATGTAATAATGCATATCCAATGTGAACCAAATAAATTCCATGAAAATCAGAGCTTCTGAGCTAGTTCACCAGGGCGTTGAAGCGTTAAGCTGGGCGTTGACGGGCGTTGAGATGGGCGTTAAGGCGTAACGACGGGCTTTGACGGGCGTCGCTGCATTTCGATGAATTGGTGTCAATTCCATGGAAATCAGAGCTTCTGAGCTAATTCACCAGGGCGTTGAAGCGTTAAGATAAGCGTTGACGGGCGTTACTGTCTATAAAAGCGAGCGTATTTCCAAAAACACGCACAGTCGACGTTCAGCCGTCAACATGACTTATACTTGCTCTGAGTGCGAACGCACGTTCACCAGACATTACGATATGATGCGACACCAGAACAATATACATGGGATTGAAGACTCTGAGGAGTCCGTTGAGGGGGATGCTGATACAGAGACTGCTGAGAGTGTATCGACTGATACCGAAACAGAGATTGCTGAGAGTCTATCTAGTGATACGGAGAGCTTGACCTCAGATAGTCAGCATACGTCCGTGGCAAGTGAGGCAGAACCTACCTTCTGGGATAGTATTGTGACAGCAGCTATCAATACTTACGCTGCAGCGATCGAGGACGCCGGAGAGGATAATTTACAACAGACGTACACCCAAATGCGCCCCCGCATCAGGAAAACGGCCATGGCGATCTATGAAGAGTATACATTACTACCGCTTGAAATGAAAGGCGACCCCACGCACAGGTCCATCATGAAGGCCAAGCGTCACTTGGAAGAGGCTATGGGGCTACCACCCACCGTGGCCCTGGAAAATGCGATCAGAATGCGCATGCTGCCCGAAGAATATCCAGGCCTATCCGACGATGATTAGAATAAACGGTTCAGAGCGAACATGGCCGAAGATGGAACTTGCTGAAATGGCGACTTCTGATTGGACAAGACTACATCTAACGGACAGGAACGAATATGATAGATGCAAATGGTGGCCTCTGATTGGGCAAGTCTTTTTGAGTTGTAAACATACCCAACGCGGCTCCCCCAGCGTGGGTATGATGTAACATTGGGGAAAATAAACTATATGAAAAAACTTCTTCTTGTTGTTGTTCTCTCATGTGTCATCCTTGTTTTTGTTGTTGTTCTCTCTCCGGTCTATATCATGACGTCAAGGCGTTATGTTAGAGCGTTAAGGCATAACTACAAGCGTTGACGGGCGTCACTGCATTTCGAAGAATTAGTGACAATTACATGGAATATCTAGAAAATCAGAATTTCTGAGCTATTTCACCAGGGCGTTGAAGCGTTAAGCTTGGCGTTGGGGGGCGTTGCTACAATATGACACCTCATACGACGCATTCGGACCAAGGATGGTCCCTCTCTACACCGAATACCTTCCTTTCACTGCCCCAAAATGTCCACTTTGGCTACTACTCGTACTGATGACGTCACATATGACGTGAACATCCCTCACATTGGGGTCTACACCCCAAGAGCTACAAAATGACACCTCACACGACGCATTCGGACCAAGGATGGTCCCTCTCTACACCAAATACCTTCCTTCACTGCCCCAAAATGGCCACTTTACTTACTACAACCAACTGCGCATGCGCAGATTGGCGCGACTTGCATTTGAAAACACACCATTCTGACTCTAACCCACACAAGCTTCACTTTGACACCTTCCACGACCCATTCGGACCCATAGCGGTCATCTCTACCCCAAACACACACCCCCCCCAAATGCCTGCTTTCTATACTACGGCCAGACTGCGCATGCGCAGAATGACCATATTTCTACCCCACATCCACGCCACCAGATGCTCCATTACATAGGCTTCACATGGATACCTCACGCGACCCATTCGAACCGTGAATAGCCCATCTCTAACCCAAACACACCCATACACACCCCCAAAAATGCCTGCTTTCTATACTACGGCCGGGCTGCGCATGCGCCAATTATTGACAACGTACGAATTATTAGTGTAGTCAAGTGCTCCTGCATGAGAGTTTCAAAATAAGACCTCATACGACACCATTGGACCACCAGGGACTCACCTAGACTCCAACACGTCCACCCAGTATGGATTTATACATACATTGGGCTTATACCCCAGTATATGGGGCTATAGACAGCCCTCAAACTTTTTTCAAAATTTTCACCGTTTCGTGCCGGGACACTTCCTATCATGTTTGTCTTGACGAGACAAAACAAATCAAAACAACCATACCGCAAATGTCTAGAAGTACGTTTCCCAGTGGGACAAACATTGGTCCTATATGGGACTATATGGGTCTATATGGGGCTACGTAAACAAATCCTGAAATCTGGTGACCATCTTGGATTTTTGCTAATTTAGAGTATTTATAGTGTTCTTATTTTGTTTCCAATGAATGGTTGGCCCCTTTATAAGAGTTTAGATAAAATGAAACAAATATTGGATGACATTTGAATGAATAATTGGCAATTATGTTTAAAAAATGATTTTCGATGATGGCCATTTTGAAATTCAAAATGGAGGTCCCAAATGTTAATGCAAAAACTGGCACCCATTCTTTTCTTAATCAGCGAACTTTCTAGATGTGTTTAGACATGAGTGCCAAGAATCTACCCGAAAAAATGACAAATCTGGAAAATATTACGTAAGCCCATAGACTACATCATTAGACAGTGCTGGAACCATTATCACATTCTCAGTTTGAAAATTTGAACTGTGTGACAATGATGGGACTGATGTGATTTAACGTCGCTTTCAACACTATTTCAGTCATATCACGACGTTTGGTTCACGCTACTTACTACAGCATGCTTCGATCTCAAGACATCTCCTGCAAGATATCTCGAAACAATAATACGTTTACGTTACGATTATTGCCAAACTGCGTTGGATCGACCGACAACGAATGGCAGCTGGAAATTTCCCAGAGACATAATACTAAGGAGTAGGAGCTCTGGTTCAAAACTTGCTTCTTGGCGACAAAAATCCTTTACCGTAATAATTGCTATTCAAAATATAATTGTTCAATTCCGACAACTGGTGTTGTCCTCTGGGCAGAAGAAAATCGTGATGAAGGGCAGTGATACTCCTAGAGAAAGTCGACCACATAAACGTAATACCGATACGATATGGACGCTGCGGGGAATTAACATCAGAGGTGAAATCATTTCCTTTGACATTTAGTTTGCTCGTACTTTTTAAATGGTAAAAAAACTTATTCGCTCGTGGATATCCGTTCGCTTGTTAGCCTTTATTGCTGGCAGGGCGTTCTTGAAATTAAGGACTTACATTATCTTCTTAATCAGTTTTGTTAATTCCGGTTGAATCAGTTTTTCTCGAGCTCTGTCAGTGGGTTTTCCCAACGATTGAGACCCGTTGCCCGAAGCTTACAGTGCACAGAGAACACTGAACAGATCTATCAGTCGCGATTCACAAAGCCGGAAATCAACCAGTCCCCTACAGGCATTGGGAACAAAGATAATACTGCCGTCAAATGGGGACTGAAAGATTAATTATTAGCTTGCTGTGGCATTATATTACATGCACAGCAATTTGTCTATTTACAACGATGCAATAAAAGCGTACCTGAGATACAACACATATCAGGAATCGATAGATTTTTGGTATGTCCTTTGGAATAGGTTAACCAGAAGACTATGCTGTGAAGCCATGTGACTCAGTCAGTATGTCGGCACCTCTTCCCACTTCCCTTATATGTGTTGTAATTTTTACCTGTATATGGCGAGATTCCGCTGGTGGACGTTTCGTCCCCGAGGTCCGCCCCCTGTGCAGGCCTTTTGGTCTGATATATGTTGGCATTTGTGGGAAGTTGATGCTTGGTATCGGCGGTAAGTGGGATTTATACGTTGTTTAAATCTATATATATTATTTAGCTATAGTGTCCGAAACTCAAAGAACCCCAGAGGAATCTCTGTTCTCGTCATGTTCGAAAAGCTCATTTTTGGGTACATTTCAGTTAAATAATTATTTCCCAATTGAAAATGTAATTTTCCGGAAAAAAATAATTCTGATGTAAATGAAATAACTTTGGGCACATTTATGCATAAAAAGACAATAGCGAAACCCCCAAAACGCTAAATTTCTGTCTCACCCTCATGTTCGCCATCTTAATGTACCCTGAACCGCTGCTCAGAGGGATTGACGACAAATAGGCTCAGCATACCCCCCAATAGGACAGGCTAAATATGTACGGAGTGTCTACTCTAAACTTAGTCGTTTCAGAAGTAGATTCAGTATTAACATAGTATTATCTGGAGAACAATGTTGATTTACAATTTCAAATAAATACGCTTCAAGGCAAGAAAAACATGGACAAGTAAACTAAGGAACCCCAGAGTTCGCCTCAAGTTAAAAATAAACCCATACAGTTACTCAGTTTATTCCAAATATAAGCATTGTCTCTTCGGATATTGACTTTAGTTGCTCGTAAAGAAAACATCAGCCACAGAGATAGTGTTTAAAGGAATGATACCACCCATAAGGCATCATTCTTGCAAAACGTTTGATGTTCGGAGAGAACGTCAAAGATGGCATTTTCAAACTGATGTTTTATTGTTTCCTTTTCAACCGGTCAGGTATTACAGGGAATTGTTAACTATATACATGTATAGTCTGAATCCAACATTGACTGTATTCACAGAATTCAGATAGAATGACCAGCGTATGTGTTGGGAATTGTGCAAATGCTGATATAATGGGGTGGAATAACTGAAACCTTCAATGATATAGGATTGAGCTTTCAACGACCGCACACCCTCTTGCCCACTATGACTCTACTAAAGCAGTGTGTTGTTCTCGAGCTGTTACGAAATCACTCCACGAAAAGTAGATATTATTCAGGGGCGGTCGAGCCGTGTGGGGGCCAGCGAGGGCCCGCCCCCCAATATGAAAAGAGGGGGACCAAGGACCACTTTGCCTTCCCCCAATAATTGTAACTGATGTGCCTTGAAATGGGTCAGATATGTGTAGAGATCCGTCTGAAATTCCAAAAGTTTCCGGGGAAGTACCTCCGTCCCCCCCCCCCCACCCCCGATCACATCTACGATCGACGGCATAAAAGTATCTAGGCCTTGCGGAAAATAAAAAAAAATAAGTGTGTGAAGATGACTTCCTTGTTGTGTGTATACCAGTATACCGGAACACTATACCTTTATTCGTTGAATGTTTACAATGGTCTAAATTGTGTTCACACTGTAACTTTTCACTTGGGTGGGTGGGTATAGTTGACAAATGTAATCGGCGAATTATTTTCGAAGCAACGTGGGGAAAATTTCATTGAAGAACGCCGATTGGGCTTTTTTTATAGCTCTTATGAGTCGGTTTTATTGCGAGATGTGCTATTCCTTTGAAAGTTCTCAGAAGCGCCAAAGTGCTCTAAATCAAGTCTAAAATTCCTAAATTTCACCCCCGTCTGAAAGAGAGGCCACCCCATCCCTGTCCCACCCCGGTCTGCCCCCCCCCCCCCCAATATTCAAGTCGCTCCGCCGCGCCTGTTATTTGCCGTGATCTTCCACCTAAGAATGACCAGGAGATTGATTAGAGGGAACCTGAAATTGTTTCAAACGAAAACGAAAATTCCATTTATCGTGCATGAAGTCATCCTCGCGAGCCAGTATATCGATCGATCTATTGGGATCGATACACTGGCTTGGTTAGTTACCCATACGAGTTCTGGATATAAATAGATGAAGGGGTTTCCCCTGAATCTACCCAATCAGTGAACGCGCTAAGCTGGTTGATTAAACCAATCCGCTGCGAGGTATGAGATGTGACAGGTTTCAATTTCATCGCGGGCCATACTGCTTTGATGTCAAGCGGAAATCGACATCGGAAGTCAAATCAAAAACCGCAGGCTTGGGATACCAAGCTAATTCAAAACAAGCGCGGGGGATGTTTCAATTCATTGTATAATAGAGGCATCGACTCAAGAACTCATTCGAATCACCAAAAATGTCCAGGTAAACCCTTTGCGAGGATTTAGGATTTACCTGGACTTGTGAAGATGGCATGAAGTGAGCTAACGTCAGTATATTAACAGCACACCAGACTCTTTAATGCGATGCCAAAGTCGTGCACCCAGCGGCATGTACGAGTGATCGTTTGCATTCACGACCTGTTAGCTGAATTGAAATTTTTTTTAATTGAGGTTATTCACCATATATGTACAGCAGTATAGTATAAGAATAAGTAAGAAGTATAAAGACATGTACATACTAAATAGGGTCTTTTGAGCTTAGAGGCGGTGAATATAACATACATATATATATAGCCTCAAAAGTAGCATTCGAGTTATTTAAGAGCTAGAGATAATTAGAGTAACTTACAAACTTACAGTTTGTTATAGGGGTACAGAACGTATTGAGATACATCATCATGAAGTCATGAAGACAATAAAGATGGAGTACCAAAAATTGACGCAGAGGCAAACTTTATGATACGAGCGGCAGGTAGTTAAGTTAGCGTGCCAACAAAAAAGAGTTTAAGCGAGATTTGAATAATGATTTCGAGGGACAGGATTTCAAATTGGATGGAAGAGTATTCCAAATGCGTGGTCCTTTTGTTTTAGTAGAGTAGAAAGAAAGTTGTGACTTGTAAAAGGATCCATAAAGATTCAAGTTCACTTGCCTGGTGGGGTAATGATGTACAGTTGATAGTTTGGTGAAGTAATTTTGTGCGCTGGGTGGAAGAAAGACCGAATGATTTTATACTCTGTGTGCAAAATTAAGAAATAGGTCATTTACTTTAGGTAACGGGAGGATGTTCAGTTCTGGAAATAGATTTTCAGTATGGGCGTATCGTGAACTTGAAGAAATGATGCGAATAAGCCGCTTTTGTAAGATAACTAATGGTTGAAGATGTGTTGGATATGTATTGGCCCAGACCATGTTACAGTATGCGATATAGGAATAGAATAAAGAGTACTACAACATCATTAATGTCTTCCGATTGATACAATGCTTAATATTATTGATAATGCCAATATTTCTGGATAATTTTGAGCATAAGGAATCAATGTGTGAATGCCAGGTTAGTTTATCGTTGAACAGGATTCCTAGAAATTTAAAGGTTGTAACGCATTCGAGTTCAATACCGTCGAGGGTAAGCTTAGATGTGATGTGTGTGGCGCACCGGTTTGGTTTTATGATCATATACTGTGTTTTTTTATGTTTAAGGATAGTAAATTGCACGAGAACCAGTCGTGAAGTTTGGTGAGTTCATTGGACATGTTTTCGAATAGGTGTTCGTGATTATAGTCAGAATAAACAGCACTAGTGTCATCAGCGAAAAGGAGAATATCTAGTAAGTAAGATGCGTTATGAATGTCATTAATGTAAATCAGAAAAAGGAGAGGACCCAAGATAGAACCCTGTGGAACACCGCATGTTATGGCGTTATATGAGGAAGGTATTATTATAGGATATACATTGGCACCGATCAGACAAGTAGCTACGAAGCCAGTCATTGGCTGCTCCGTTAAATCCATAGTGTGTGAGTTTGGAAAGAAGAATTTCGTGATTAACCGTGTCAAACGCCTCAGGTAAATCAAGGAATAGTGCAACACTGAATTTCTTCTCTTCTTTTGCTTTAATTAATTTGTCATAGAGCGAACGTACTGTGTCACATGTGGAATGGTTAGCCCGGAAGCCAAATTGGTTCGGACAGATGACATTGTGAGCATCCAAGAATGAGGTCATTCTGACAGCAACAAGTTTCTCAAAGATTTTACTAAGGCAGGGCAGTACTGATATAGGTCTATAGTTGCTAGTTAAATTTTTATCACCAGATTTGAACACAGGTGTGACTTTAGCCATCGTCAATACATTGGGAATTTCTCCTAGCTTGAATGATAAATTAACAAGGTGTGATAAAGGTGTAGCTATGCGACTAGAGATGGGTTTAAGGAGTGACAAACGGATGCCGTCTCTGCCAGCTGAGCCACTTTTTAAGCCAGCAATCACTGGTATTATTTCGTCCTGAGTAGTAGGGGATAGAACCATATCTCATCTCTTGTAAATATTATTGAGACTCGTAAGAAGAAGAGACAGAACACATTTGCTGCATTTATTGATTTTCGCAAAGCCTATGACTCTATAAATAGACAGAACCTATGGTCCCGTCTTAAATCGGTTGGTATCGATGGAAAAAAATTGAAAGCTATTATGTCAATTTATAATAACGTTTCATGCTGTGTGAAATTGAATGGTTTATTTTCGGAATGGTTTGATATCAAATGTGAACTAAGACAAGGATGTGTTCTTTCTCCTCTTCTTTTCAATATATATATTGATAATTTATCGTTATATTTGAAGAGTTTTGATAAGGGAGTTAACATTGATGGAGAGTTGGTCTGTATTTTACTTTATGCAGATGACATTGTATTGTTAGCGGAATCTAGTGAAGATCTGAAGTTCCTCCTTGAACATCTATCATTATGGTGTGTTGATAACAAAATGACAGTTAATCAAGATAAATCAAAAGTTATACATTTTCGAAACCCATCAGTACCTAAATCTTCAGATAAATTCACATGTGGTGACAAAGTCTTGGATGTAGTGGATAAATACATGTATCTGGGTTTGCTAATAACAGAGCATTTAGATTATAATGTGAAGACAAAATGTGTCGCACAATCTGCAAGTCGTGCGCTTGGTTTGGTTATTGCAAAGTGTAAAAATATGGGTGGCGTACCTTACCAAATCTTTAGTATGCTTTATGAGAGTATGGTTGTGCCTGTTATGAACTATGGTGCGTCGGTTTGGGGAACATCAGATATATCTTCTATTAATGCGGTACAACATAGGGCTGAATTTTTTTATCTTGGTGTAGGTAGATACACCCCTAATGCGGGTACTAATGGAGAAATGGGGTGGATGCCGATGGGTATTAAACAATGGAATAGAGTTATTGGTCACTGGACAAAATATACAAATATGAATAGGGATAGAATCAACAATGAAATTTTCAGATGGGCGTTCAACTCTTCAGGCAAAAAGTGTAAAAATTGAAGTTATAGGGTGTGCCAGATGTTAGAGGAAATCGATTGTTTTCATCTCTCAAATATTGATGTACGGTACGATCCTAAGTGTGCCATTAAATATGTAGAGGAAAAGCTTCTTGATCGATATATATACAAAAATGGAGGAGTGATATGAAGAGTAGTAAGCTTCGTTGGTATAGGGAATTTAAGAATAATTATGGAGTTGAAAGCTATGTGCAAACAGTATTTCAGAAAAAGCATAGAAGTGCTCTTGCAAAATTCAGATGTGGATAGAAACCGGTCGATATGAACATCTAGCTATTGAACAAATGGTATGTCCAGTCTGCAATAATGGTATTGAGGATGAGCTGCATGTTCTTGTGACTTGTCCATTTTATGACGACTTAAGGTACGACATTCTTTCAGATATCAATTTTATGCATAAAGACCGTTTTGTGATTTTGTCTGACCAGGACTTATTAATTATAATGCTGTCGTGTACTTCGCTAGCCAAATTAAGTGCCAAAATCTGCTTCTTAATTCTAGAACGACGGAGAAGTATTTTATATTCGTGAGCAAATGAATTTTATCTGTACGTTCAAGTATTTGTTCTATAGTATCAGTCTCTCATATCTCTATAAGAGTGGCATTTGTATATTTTAATTGAATTCTATGTATTTTTATCTGTATATGCAAATGGTGAGACGTTAATAAACTATATATCTATATATCTATCTATCTAGAACAAAGCTGTGGGAGATTTTAGGCCCGAGGAATGATTTAAAATCAGAGTTGGAACATGGGATTTTGTCATGAGTTCATTAATAGTGTTCCATGTTTTCTTGATATTATTATTGTGCTCATTAAATTTTTCTTCAAAGTATTTTTTCTTAGCAATCCTTAGGGTATGATTGAGTTTGTTTCTATATAATTTGTAATGTGTAGAGGTTTCGGCGCTTTTATTTGTAAGATTTTTTCTGTATAACTTATTTTTTTCATGAATAGAGCTGATAATACCGGGAGTAGTAGGGAAAGCGTACCGCAGGTCGCGCACAAGCCACCCAAATGCACATAGCCATCGCGATCCACCATCACCCACCGAGCGCTGTCATACGTCATTAACAATTTTTATTTGTATAAATTATTGCGCCTGGATATTAATAAATTATATGTGTTATAACCTATCCTAAATATAGTATAGATTTACATATGCTATTATAAATAAATGCTCCGAATTTATACGTTAATTATTAATAACGATTAAATAACCTATATTTTAGGTTTCATACCGCTTTTACTTTGTCGATATAACGATGTACATAGCGAACGGCGTTGTAAATGATCGATTATAACTGATTTGAATACAAGGGCTACTCACTTTTAATGTGGATTTTTAGGAACTTTTAGGGACTATTCTTGGACTAGTCTTGGACTATTGTTGGACTTGGGTGGATTTTTAGGAACTTTTAGGGACTAGTCGGACTATTGTTGGACTTGGGTGGATTTTTAGGAGCTTTTAGGGACTATTCTTGGACTAGTCTTGGACTATTGTTGGACTTAGGTGGATTTTTAGGAACTTTTAGGGACTATTCTTGGACTAATCTTGGACTATTCTTGGACTTGGGTGGATTTTTAGGAACTTTTCATGAACTTTTAGGGTCTATTCTTGGACTAGTCTTGGACTATTCTTGGATTTGTGGATTTTTAGGAACTTTTAGGGACTATTCTTGGACTAATCTTGGACTATTCTTGGACTTGGGTGAATTTTTAGGAACTTTCCATGAACTTTTAGGGACTATTCTTGGACTAGTCTTGGACTATTCTTGGACTTGTGTGGATTTTATGAACTTTTCATGAACTTTTGTGGAAAACAATAAAGAGCTGCTACACCTATCTATGGATGGTATATTTATTATCACTGGATACTCGTTGTAACCGACTATCGCCCATATAAAGTCATATCGAAACGACTCTGGACGGTGGCTGAAAGAAAGAAGAACGCAACATCGGTTGTTAAAGTTCAAAGTATATATTTATTTATACAAATTAATTTAGTAATGACAGTTTCAAAACGAAAATACAAACTGAACAATCCTAGTACCCAAACACTAATTTCATTCCATTTCCATAACTCTGTGAACGAGCTGAGGGTATATCGATAACGAACGCAAGGATACGCCCTGGTGGCGGAATCAACTAATCAACCGGTTTGATCGGTTGCCTTGTGTACTCGCGCGGTAAAAGTCTGTTTATTAGAAATTTACGCATCTCAGCGGCAGATTCTTCGGCTTCATCGTTTGATAAATCGTCTTCCTCACGCATCCGTTTCTTAGTCGCCATTACTTTCTGATGAATCGGGTGCTTTCGTAGTTTTCTCCATAACCTTAAATTATGGACGTAGATATTTCGGAACCTTGTCTGTATTCTAGGTAAAAGCTTGTCATATGCCATCTGATGCGCAATTGGTTCATCCACTCCGCCTTCTTCGTAAACTTCCGCAAGATCGTTTATATCGGATTCATGATCATCAATCGCTTCATCCGCGAAGTGATCCCACAAACACTCGTCATCCTCGACGTCATCATTGTCGCCAGTAGTATCATCATTATCGTCATCATCATCATCATCCGTAACTTCTCCGTCATCATTTGCGGCGTCGTCATTACCTTTACTATCATTATCATCATCATTATCTTCGTCATCGGCGTCAGTAGCGTCGGTATCATTTTGATCACCATGGTAGCCAAAAGTTTGACCTGGAGTATATGTATTTTCACCATTACTACCGGAACTGGAAAAATCGTCCCCATGGACAATACTTCCGCCCGCATGGTAATACGACCTTCCACATGGTAATACTACCGTCGTAGACTCACTCACCGGCATCGTATAGGGTTGCTCTACTCTACTTGTTGGACCTATAGCAAGACTCGGTAGTGTCCCTTGGTTGTGTTCGCGTTGAATGTCTCTGAGCATACTTTCGCTATCGACGCATGGACAAGCTCCAGTTTTCCTATGTTTTAACATGTTGGAGCGATTGGCAAACTTACGATAGCATCCATAGCATTGGGAACTCATATCTGCTTTGGAACAACCGTACCACACTAGTCTCACGAAATTACCAAAGATGAATGATAGAGTTAAACATCGACATTCGGCTAAAGTGAAATGACTCTATTTGCCAACAGGGGGCGTCGTTTCATACGTCATCATCGGAGTTATCTCCCACTAGTTCCAGTTTTTGTCACCAGGGCAATGAGTGGGCAATACGACCGATGATGACGTATGAAACGACGCCCCCTGTTGGCAAATAGAGTCATTTCACTTTAGCCGAATGTCGATGTTTAACTCTATCATTCATCTTTGGTAATTTCATGAGACTAGTGTGGTACGGTTGTTCCAAAGCAGATATGAGTTCTCAATGCTGTGGATGCTATCGTAAATTTGCCAATCGCTCCAACATGTTAAAACATCGGAAAACTGGAGCTTGTCCATGCGTCGATAGCGATAGTATGCTCAGACATATTCAATGCAAACACAACCAAGAGACACCACCGAGCCTCGCTATAGGTCCAACAAGTAGAGTAGAGCAACCCTATACGATGACGGTGAGTGAGCCTACGACGGTCGTATTACCATGCGGAATGTCGTATTACCATGAGGGCGGAAGTATTGTCCATGGGGACGATTTTTCCAGTTCCGGTAGTAATGGTAAAAATACATATACTTCAGGTCAAACTTTTGGCTACCATGGTGATCAAAATGATACCGACGCTACTGACGCCGATGGTGAAGATAATGATGATGACAATGATAGTAAAGGTAATGACGACGACGCAGATGATGACGGAGAAGTTACGGATGATGCTGATGACGATAATGATGACACTGCTGGTGACAATGATGACGTCGAGGATGACGAGTGTTTGTGGGATCTCTTCGCGGATGAAGCGATTGATGATCATGAATCCGATATAAACGATCTTGCGGAAGTTTACGAAGAAGGCGGAATGGATGAACCAATTGCGCATCAGATGGCATATGACAAGCTTTTACCTAGAATACAGACGAGGTTCCGAAATATCTACGTCCGTAATTTAAGGTTATGGAGAAAACTACGAAAGCACCCGATTCATCAGAAAGTAATGGCGACTAAGAAACGGATGCGTGAGGAAGACGATTTATCAAACGATGAAGCCGAAGAATCTGCTGCTGAGATGCGTAAATTTCTAATAAACAGACTTTTACCGCGCGAGTACACAAGGCAACCGATCAAACCGGTTGATTAGTTGATTCCGCCACCAGGGCGTATCCTTGCGTTCGTTATCGATATACCCTCAGCTCTTTCACAGAGTTATGGAAATGGAATGAAATTAGTGTTTGGGTACTAGGATTGTTCAGTTTGTATTTTCGTTTTGAAACTGTCATTACTAAATTAATTTGTATAAATAAATATATACTTTGAACTTTAACAACCGATGTTGCGTTCTTCTTTCTTTCAGCCACCGTCCAGAGTCGTTTCGATATGACTTTATATGGGCGATAGTCGGTTACGAGTATCCAGTGATAATAAATATACCATCCATAGATAGGTGTAGCAGCTCTTTATTGTTTTCCACAAAAGTTCATGAAAAGTTCATAAAATCCACACAAGTCCAAGAATAGACCAAGAATAGTCCAAGACTAGTCCAAGAATAGTCCCTAAAAGTTCATGGAAAGTTCCTAAAAATCCACCCAAGTCCAAGAATAGTCCAAGACTAGTCCAAGAATAGTCCCTAAAAGTTCCTAAAAATCCACACAAATCCAAGAATAGTCCAAGACTAGTCCAAGAATAGTCCCTAAAAGTTCATGAAAAGTTCCTAAAAATCCACCCAAGTCCAAGAATAGTCCAAGATTAGTCCAAGAATAGTCCCTAAAAGTTCCTAATAATCCACCCAAGTCCAAGAATAGTCCAAAAATAGTCCCTAAAAGTTCCTAAAAATCCACCCAAGTCCAACAATAGTCCAAGACTAGTCCAAGAATAGTCCCTAAAAGCTCCTAAAAATCCACCCAAGTCCAACAATAGTCCAAGACTAGTCCAAGAATAGTCCCTAAAAGTTCCTAAAAATCCACCCAAGTCCAACAATAGTCCAAGACTAGTCCAAGAATAGTCCCTAAAAGTTCCTAAAAATCCACATTAAAAGTGAGTAGCCCTTGTATTCAAATCAGTTATAATCGATCATTTACAACGCCGTTCGCTATGTACATCGTTATATCGACAAAGTAAAAGCGGTATGAAACCTAAAACATAGGTTATTTAATCGTTATTAATAATTAACGTATAAATTCGGAGCATTTATTTATAATAGCATATGTAAATCTATACTATATTTAGGATAGGTTATAACACATATAATTTATTAATATCCAGGCGCAATAATTTATACAAATAAAAATTGTTAATGACGTATGACAGCGCTCGGTGGGTGATGGTGGATCGCGGTGGCTATGTGCATTTGGGTGGCTTGTGCGCGACCTGCGGTTCGCTTTCCCTACTACTACCGGGAGTTATCCATATGGCTTGTATATTTTTCGTGTATTTATAGTTTTGCTTAGGGTCGGAAATCATTCGTCATAGATAGGAGTTAGTTTGTCGAGCAAGATCGTCAAGGCCTCATCTACATTTATGCATTCTTCTGTAATTGGTGTCTAGTTTGCGTTATCAAGTTTGTCTTTGAAAAGAGATTGTTGGGTTGCGTTAGTCAAGCGGTATCTTATAGTTTGTGCAACAGAAGAGAAAGTGGGAGAACATCCATTGATGTAGAAAACCGGAAAATGGTCCGAAATGTCAGAG
>JAVTVY010051669.1:0-25713 GCA_036873755.1 Hanleya hanleyi | reverse complement strand
TTATTTATTTTCTTTTGTTCCTAATATTCGGCGGTTATTTTGTTTTCTAAATGTATAGTGCAGCCGGAGGGATTTGCAAGATCTGATATACACAGGTAAGCCTGCCGCATCTTCTCCCGGACCAGGTCCTACTTCAACTGTAAAGGATGAAGATTTTTAGGCGCTACCGGGATTCGATCCGGGGTCCTCTTACTTGCCACACCAGCGCTCTACCGACTGAGCTAAAGGGAAATTCCCTCTAGCCGCAAGCTAGTATAAGCACTGGTACAAGTGCCTCCCGTTACACTCCTCCCCGCCTAAATCCTCTCCCCTTGCGACATCAACCCAGGTTCTCTGGTCCAGAGCCCCACGCTCCATGAACCAGTGGTCACGGCACCAATGTAACGGACGGGGATTGTTTATCGATTTGGATGACCAGGCTGACCCAGATCCAGACCCTGGGTCGCTAGACGTCATCTCTGAATTGTTCTCCCCATCTGAAATGAGGGAAAAACAGTATAATGACTTACAGCTTCGTCCCGTGATTGATCATGTGGAAACCGGACAAACTCCATCAAGACTATTTATGAGCAGTCCAGTGACAAAGCATTTGTGGCTATGTCGTTCTTGCCTGAGACTGAAAGATGGAGTTTTGTACTATCAGTGGGACTATGGTGTGAATTCCAAGCTGAAGTTAGTAGTACCGTCAGAGCTACGTTCTGAAGTGTTGCGCTTAGTGCACGACACAAAGACTGGGGGTCATTTGGGCCGCGATAAGACGTTGGCTTTGACAAAACGTTCTTTCTTTTGGCCCAATTTGACTCGGGACGTAGAACTGTATGTTCGGACATGTGCTACTTGCAACACCAACAAGAAACCGAGAGTGAACCCTAAAGGGGCATTGGGCTCTTTCCATGCAGGAGCACCAATGGAGCGGGTCCATCTGGACATCTTGGGCCCGCTGGTGACTTCGGAAGGGGGAAATCGCTACATCTTAATGATGATTGACCAATTCACTAAATGGCTGGAGATTTGCCCCCTTCCTGAGCAATCGGCGGAAAGCGTCGCAAAGGCATTTCTTGAGGGGTTCATAGTGCGGTTTGGAGTACCGTTGCAGGTGCATACCGATCAAGGCAGGAACTTTGTCGGTAACCTGTTCTCTGAATTTTGCAAGGTCTTTGAAGTCACGAAATCTCGTACTACCCCTTACCGCCCCTGTTCCAATGGTCAGGTGGAACGGTATAATCGTCTGTTGCTCCAGGTGATTCGTTGTTACTTGGAGAATAGGCAGATGGACTGGGATAAACACCTCCCATTAATCGGAATGGCTATTCGGTCTATGCCGAATCGCGATACCGGTTTCTCTCCCAACATGTTGATGTTGGGGCGGGAAGTCATTCTGCCAGTGGACATTCTATTGGGAGTAGCAGAGGTAAACATGCAAAAGTTCACGGGGGATGCTTACTTGGTAAACCTCTTGAAACATATGGAGGAAGTGCATCGCCTGGCCCGAGAACGGATTGGGGTTACTCAAAATAGACAAAAACGTACCTATGATCTGAAAATCCAATCCCGGACCTATGAGGTGGGGGATTTGGTTTATCGTAGGGACTTAGCCGTCAAAGTTGGACAGAGCAAGAAATTGCGACCAATCTTTGCGGGCCCCTTTGTCGTGAGTAAGGTGTTATCCCCATGTCTGTACCGGGTGGAGAGCAGGAGGAAGTCCCATGTGTGGCATCATGATGTTTTACGTCAATGCCAGGACAGGGACATCCCTCTATGGGTACGACGGAGACGTCACGCTGTACTGAGTTTAGTTAGGGCATCCGACACGGGAAAGTCTGGATCAGGACAAGTACCAAGTTTAGAATCCGTAAAGCTTTCTTCGGGGGAAGTCACCCATGACACGGGAAAGGCTGGACAAGGACGAGTACCAGATTGGGTATCAGTGGAGTCTTCCCCTGAGGAGGGCATACAACCTGTACTGCATGCCCCTGGTGTTGAGGAGGATTCCGTTCCTCTTGGTTTGACAGATGAAGTTCCGGATTGGAACTTGGACTTATTGTTTGCGGAACCGCGAGAAGTTAAGAAACCGCGACCGGCAAAAGTGCACGAAGATACCACTTCGGTTCTACCGATGATAGAGCCTCGTGTTACACGAGGGGTTCGGAAGGTTCGAAAACCCCAGTTTTGTCCGCATATGACTGCTCCTAGATAAGGTCTAGGGTCATGTTAGAAGTTACTTTGGTGTTGATGCTAGAGGAAAAGGATAATTATGCTATGTCAGAAGTGAGCAGACTCGTCCAAAAGGTCCTAGGTGCATCCTGGGTCACAAGTCACAATGTAATTTGGGAAGATGCATAATTAATAATGGAAAAAAAATTATGTGTAGCCTGCTTCCAGTGAAGAAGTGGAGTAGGTTAGAGGAATTAGGGCAAGTGAAGTTGTGATGTCTTGTTGTTGTGGTGCAAGATGTCATTGGTGATGTCATATTTGTCATATAGATTGTGATTGGTGACGTTATTGGTTGTGATGTCTTGTTGTTGTGGTGCAAGATGTCATTGGTGATGTCATATTTGTCATATAGATTGTGATTGGTGACGTTATTGTTTGTGATGTCTTGTTGTTGTGCAAGATATGTCATTGGTGATGTCATATTTGTCATATAGATTGTGATTGGTGACGTTATTGTTTGTGATGTTGTATAGAAGTCATTGTCTTGGGCGCCCAAGTTGTTTGGTGACGTTATTGTTTGTGATGTTGTATAGAAGTCATTGTCTTGGGCGCCCAAGTTGTTTGGTCTGTGTGGTTGGATGTCGGGTTTTGTCGGTGTGTAATTAGTTTGAGTTGCTTTTGATGTGGTGTGAGACATTTTGTTTTTTTTGATTTTCAGAAAAAAAAGAAAGAAAAGGCCAATTATGTTCGGGGAAACAGGGGGGTAGGGGGGTGGATTAAAGGGGGGATACTACGGCTGGGTTATGGGGGACGGGGTTATTTAATTTGGGGAGGGAGGGATGGCAGTAGGTAAGGGGACGGGGTTATTTAATTTGGGGAGGGAGGGATGGCAGTAGGTAAGGGGACGGGGTTATTTAATTTGGGGAGGGAGGGATGGCAGTAGGTAAGGGGAGGGGAATATTTGGGTGTGCCCTAAATTTTGTATGGCTGATCTGCTTGCGATACTGTGCCGCCTTGGGACGGCTGGTTTCCCGGTTCTTTGGTGAACAGTCGTGATATCAGTGGCTGGTTGGTCTCTGGCTGGGCGCGGGGATCTTTTTTTTTCTTTTTCTTCTTTTTTTTTCTTCTTTTTTCACCGGGGCATGCCTACTAGCTGCCCCAGTGGAAAATCCAAAAGCTACCCATAAAAATTAACCTTAAGAAATGTACTCCAAGGCCTAGCAGCCTTATCCCCTCCCTCCTCAAAATTTAGATGGCTCATCAGCCATTTAGCCTGGAGCCAACCACACACGCTGAGCACGGAGCTGACAAGTCACCCAACCCACCAATTCTTTAAGATCCTTCAACGGCCTTTCAAATATTTAGGCCTAGAATTGGCACCTATCAATAAAAAGGGCTATGTAATCCTAAAGGGTGACCAAAAAAAAAAGAAAAACTTTCAAGTTTAAGTTCTTGTAACTCTCCATTTATTTTCAGCTATTATGAAAAGCTGAAGCTAATTATCTATAGCTATGACAGGCAATAAGTGTCTCCCCTTTTGTACTCAGCGTGTGTGAATAAAATAACTATTAAAATATTCACTAGAATAGGGAGCTAAAGAGGGAGAACTGCCTACTAGCTTTCTCCCTCCAAAAAGCCCCATTCTCAAAAAAAAAATAAAAGATAAAAAATAATCACCCCCCCCTCCCCATCTGTTTCCCCCTGGGATGAGTCCCGAGAATTAGATGTGAGGCCCCAGAGGGAAGACCGCCTACCAGCATCCCCCCACCCAGGACCCCCATCTCAAGACCCATCCCAATTCTGTTTTTCCCCTGGAGTGCTAAGCCCGTCTTCCGGTGACCACCCGGCGCAACGCCCTATACCGAAAGATGGTAGAATCGGCAGGCGTTCCGCCGGGTTATCTCCGCGACCAGCCGGGGTGGCATATTTTTTTACCCCGGCTACCCATTGAATAACGGGCCACACACCCCAGGGGGTATTGATCCGCGGGAATCCTCGAGGAGACTGGCAAGGCGAGTCGGATTCAACCATCAACCGCTCCATGGGCAAGCCCTGAACAGCAGCCCCGGTGTCCCTGCAGTCCAAAACCCGGGCGCTCACCTCAAATATTACATTTGGGAAGCGCCCGAGCCAAGACTCAAGGGCAGCAGAGCTCCCAAGGAAGCAATGCACATGGACCGGATAGCGTCTCCCCCAAGATCCCCAGAAGATCATCGAGGGCCATGGTCCGCCCTCCGCCATCCCGGTAGCCACTCCTCCGGGTATTTTCCCGGCAATGAATGACGACCGGGAGGTTTCGCGGGAGCGCCAATGGCATGATTTCCCTCAGGAAATCAGCCTGACACCGGCGCTCCACGACAGACACATGGTCCTCATAGTCCAGACCGACCTCCCCCAGACCAACACATCCTGGGGACCGCAGAAATTGATGAAGTTTATCCTTGGTTTTCCGGTCCACAGGACGGAGACCAAGCCAGCTATGACGGACGGTCGTCCAAATACCATTAATGGGAGGGCAACCCCAAAAGAACCAGGAACCAGTTTTCCCTACAGAAGTTAGAATGTACCCAATTAAGTGGGTCATCGGATATCTGAGGTAATTCTGTTATCATCTGTAACTGGTGTTTGATTTAGTTGTCCAGCTTACAGCTGACATGACCTTATTTTAATGCACGAATGGTAGCGAAAAAAAGTATTCACACAGACTATAGCCCCCGTGTAAAAGTGTACCTGTTGTGCTCAGTTGCCGGGAATTGTTGCTTCGATCACATCTATAAAGCTGGAGTCGACCAAGAACCATGTCAGTCTGAACGGACACTCGAACTGTGCACATCATACTTATGTTGTTGTTGTCACCAGCCCAAATTCGAATTCTGTGGGCATCATATTCTATCACACATCCATTCACAAACAATATAAATATATATGTAAAAAAAACTGGGTAATAAACTACTCCTATACTCAATTTAGACATACCATTCAGTGTTTTCTCAAATCAATGAAACGTAATTGTTGATCCCGCCAGTTTCTACAGCATTGTATTTCCATTTACCTCACTCACCACAGAGGGCGCACGAAGCGACTATTCTTCGTACCATTTGATAATTCTTGAGGCTCTATACGATGTACGCCACTCCAGGCCCACCCATGCTGACCGTATACTGTGCCAAGGGGACATGCGGGAGTTGCTGTTGCTGTTTGAGAGGGTCAGCACTATTTGTGCAAACCTGAATGGCAAATTCCTAAAACCGTTGAAAACCGTTATTGAGATTGTCAGCCCGCCCAGTATTTTAACCTATCGACCAGTTGTATAGAAAGGCGAAATCTCTAAGCATTGACATTGGGTTACTATTGCAACTTGAAGAGGTCATTTCCGGTCACGTGAAAAGTAGGACTACGGGACTGGCCGCAGATCTCGCCAAATATCCGGAAAAAACGGATTTTACATCTGGTCAAATGGGTCTAGATAAATCATATCAGGTGCACATGGGTTGTGCAGGGTCTCGTATTGAAGCGTTCGTCGTGGGCACTCCGGTTACCGGCAGGTGGATGCAAAATGGGATTTCGGACACAAAATTCGGAATAATGGATATAACAGGACATGTCGCCAGGAATTCTAAATCCTGCATGACCTAAGTGAACCCAATATTGTACATTTAGGCCCATTTGACTAGGTGTAAGGTCTGTTTTTCCGGATTTTTGACGAGATGTACGGCTGTTTTCTTAGTCTTAGTTTTGCATCCACCCGCCAGTCATCCGAAATGACCTCTCCAAGGTGCGATGGCAACCTAATGTCATTTTCGCTTCATTCGTTCACCCCGATTTCTAAACCACGAATGCTAAGAGATTTCATATTTCTATACTACTGATGGATGAGTTAGAAATGGACAGGGTGACAATCAGAACAAAAGTCTCTTCCAGGAATTTGCAATTGAGTATGGGCAGACCTTATTAGTAGGCACAACATTCTTTGGAATGAGTTTTCCGAATTACAGTAATTGTGTCATTGTCGGGAAGCTAAATACATCATGTACATAGCGCATTTGAAACGCACCGTATGGAGCCTTAAGAATAAAAAATAAAATGAACAGTAGTCTCCTCGTGCCCCCTTTTTGGTGAGATATGTAAATTGAGATACAATAGAGAAGTTTCTTTGCTTTAAGCGTGGAGCCAACTATAGACAGGTGATCCATGTTTTGAGGAAAAACCTACCGGTATGTCTGAATCATGTTTGAATAGTCAGATCCTTCATTTTATTACCCAGTATTTTTCCAGATATATATATACATTGTGTGGGAATGAATGTGTGATAGAATATGATGCTCACAGAGTCCGAAGTTAGGCTGGTGACAACAACGACAGCATAAATATGATGCGGACCGTTCGAGTGTCGGTTCAGACTGGCAAGGTTCTCGGTCGACTCCGGCTTTATATATGCGGTGGAGGCAACTTTGCTCGGATGAGAACTTGGCAGTATGGCGTCGTAAACTTGGCAACTGGGCACAACTGGTTCATTTTCATATGGATTAGTTGCATAAATAAACAAATTGCTTATGGATAACAACTTCTAGTTTATTCAGGACGACGTTTCGATACAGGTACTAGTATCGTTCTCAAGTCAATGACATCAATAAGTAAATAATCAGTATATATACAGTTCCTTGAGTAAATGTCAATAGGATGATAACAATAGTATTATACTAGGTGAGAAATTTATAATAGGACAGGATTAGACTGTGGATATGGCTAGATTAATTAACAAGGTAGATTAATTAACAAGGTGGGCTTCTAGGCACGGTGGGGTTCCTGGATTAGTAGGTCATAGGCGCTGGGGATGAATAGGCCCTGGTCTCTGTTCAGTTGTGGTTTTGTTCTTTTGATGTGGATGGCCTCCAGTAGTTTTCTGTTTTTCCAGTGCATGTGGTTTGTGGCAAGGGGTTTGGTGTTGTTCCAATTGATTGAGTGGGTGGGGTTTTCTTTGATGTGGTCCGAAACTGCTGATTTCCCGTCTTGTTTGGTCACAGATGATTTGTGTTCTTTCATTCGTTTATTGAGGGGTCTTGATGTTTCGCCGATGTAATGTTTTTTGCAACTGCACTCCAACTTGTAGATTACACCTTTTGGCTGGGGTTGGGTGGTTGGGGCTTTTTTACCGGTCGCATTTATGTGATTCTTCAGTTTTCTGTTGGTTGCAAAGGTTGTCTGGATGCTGGCTCGTATCTGGAGTAGTCTGGCGACCTGGTGACTTGTCTTGCCTATATAGGGTAGAGTTATTCGGATATTTGGGCCCTCTTCTCTGATAGTACGTTGTCTCTGGTTTAGTTGCAGCTGGTGTTATTTAACGGGGGATATAATCTGTTTGAATATTTTTTTCGCTGCCATTCGTGCATTCAATAAGGTCATGTCAACTTTAAAACTTCGAGGATGCGTTATCTGAACCAGAATTTCTGCTTAAAGTTATCTCAATATTCAAAATTAATACATTATATCTATAATAATCTTATATTTTTCAGATAATTTTGTGTCATGAATATATAATTTCGACATGAAGCCCGCTGTACCGCTTTGGCGTGATTTACTTGATAAAACTTATCAGATCAGCTATATAAGCCGCCATTATACCGCCAACCTGGGCAGCCATCCTGCCTATTCCCAAAGCCCCAATGCGTATGACTGTAGGGAAAAGCTCCGAGGAATATATGTAAATGACTGCATATGCCGCCGACGACCCCATCTTCCCTACCAAGGCCAGAGCTGTGGTTACGAATTGAGATTCTGTCGGAAGCAGTAAACATAGAACATATACTAGCAATGTCACCAGGCGTTTACGACAACGATAATACTAGCGTCAGATTCGACATTGAGTATACAACCGTCAGTAGCCAAATCCTTATTGTGGAAAATCCTTATTTCATAAACAATAATAGCACAATATTCCAAGTAGGCATAGTCAAATGTATATACAGAAATGCTAATTTCCTGCAAGAGAATATTTTTTAATGATGTCGTCAATACATCATGATATTCATATGGACAAATCCGTATTTTATCCAGATGAGTTTTTTTCCAGAGTATGCTGTATCCATATGAATTGACATTTATGACAGTATTGTGTAGATATTATATATATGGTCATGTTGAACATATATTATTCAAAGTGTGATATTATATATCAATTTTTTCTAATATATGTGACAAATAACAAAATATTTATTGTTCTTTAAGGTAAAAAGTTTTCTCTAAAATATACTTTTTTCAAATAAAATATATTTTATAAATATATAAAAAATATAGACTATATACTATGCAAATATATATAGTTTTACAATATATAGCATTTATATACGTTTAACGGAAGTTGAGAAATACGCTTAGCGGAAGTTTGCTGCGCGCGTCCGATACCGTATGTTGTGGCGAGTTTTTGTTGGTAAATTGCGGTGAAAATTAAGCTGTCAGTGTCGATCAACTCGTTGAGCAAATTCTCGACCACAATCGTTTCCAGATGTTACTTCAACAATCAACTGCAATCAAAACACCGATCCTGCTAAACCACACTTACAATCATACTAGTGTAACACAGAATTAACTGTCCAAAGTTTTTCAACATTTATAATATGATCATCAGTATCAATATTGTTTAATAAGAATGTGGGGATTACACAGTGTCTATGTGACACTGATAATGGGGATCATGTGTAGGGCGGGTTGCATAAAATTGGTTGCACGGTGTGTTCGCCGGTCCAGTGCCCATCGCGGTGCGATGAAGTGCCCAAGTACATCCACATCCATCAATAGCTGGCAGATAATTTATCAAAATGTATCCATTGGGAGAGAACTTTTTCGAGTGATTTTTTAAACTTGAAAGTTGATCGTATTCCCTCACAGGGGTTGAAGGTATTGTGAGCTACAAAGATATCCTAAGACAGAGTGCGCGGGCTCATCTTCACAAGTCCCGGTAAATCCTAAATCCTCGCAGAGGGTTTACCTGGACATTTTTGGTGATTCGAATGAGTTCTTGAGTCCATGCTTCTATTATACAATCTCGTACATTTCATCCCCTCTTGCTTGTTTTGAACTAGCATGTCGGTATCCCCAGCCTGCGGTTTTTGCTTTGGCTTCTCATGTCGATTTCAGCCTGACATCAAAGCAGTTTGGCTCGCGATGAAATTGAAACCTGTCACATCTCATACCTCGTAGCGGATTGATGTAATCAGCTAACTTAGCGCGTTCACCGATTGGTTTGATTTAGACGAAACTCTTTGATCCTAACAGATCGATCGATACGCTGGCTCGCGAGGGCTTGGCAGAAGGGAATGTTAGGTGATACTTCTGCAGTTATGGGAAAAGGGCTGTGTTGAGTGTGAAGAGGGTATATTTTTTTGTAAGAATGTTGTGATTACACATTGTCTACGTGACGCTGATACGAGGGATCATGTGTACGGGGTGCATGGCGTGTTCGCAAGAACAATGCTCATGGCATCGCGATACGAAGGAGTACCCAAGTATATCCATCCATAGGTGCTCAAAGTTTAGATATCTGAAGAATTTCTTTCAGGTTTTCACCCTATTTGTAACGCATTTGCAGTGATGGCGTGACCTTTAATTTTCGGTCATGGATAGCCTACATGTTAGTCAAGATTTTAGGTACTGTTTTTTTTATCCGGGCGCTGAGCACGCCAAGCGCAGTGAACTGGTTGTAATTACTGTAGGACTGTTTGTCCTGCATCGTTGGTCTATATCCTAAATAGACTGTGTGGTATCTCAGCGATAAGTATCTTGTTCTTCTACAGTCGGTAACAGGATATACCCAGTTTCCCAGAGGTCACCCCGCATTGAGAGATGATACGTCGCCTCGGAACATTTAATGAACTGGTCTGGTCATAGTTGGACTGGCCGGGTAAAGTTTGGTACAGCCCCCACCTTTATGTATTTTAATGAAGAGATACATTTTCGGTATATTTGTGGTAACGCCCGAGAGGTATATATTAGACTGTATGTATCTGCTCAATAAATTTCAGTATCAGTCAGATTTTGCATCATGTGGTTTAGAAGGAGGATAGGCCCGTTTCAGCGTTTGGCTTTGCCCTCACAAACCTCCATTGACGGCGAACTTTGATTGGCCATTATATCTGACTGGACCAGAAATGATCTGTGACGTATTTTAAAATGTTTCTATAATATTTGACTCTAAAATATATCAAAACCACCTTCTCAAATTTTAATCGAAAAACAAATCTGGGCCAGTTTGATTGGCACCTCCGAAATTTGCCATAATGGTGTCGGGCTAGATGACCCTATTTCTGGCGGTCTCATCTCGAAAACATAGTGGGGAATGTATGCTGAATTTTCCATATATTTGAGCGGAAAGGCCAGGCTACCTGGTGTGGTGGGTCATTTGTGGCGGCGAATGTTAGGGAATATAATTTTCTCAAGATGTGCTTGGCCAATTTACTACATATTAAGTAAGGCGAATATTTAGTGGTATGTGTGACCTGTAGGAGAAAAACGAAAATCGGTCTTTCTTCATTGTCACATGTTTAAGTGACTTTTTCGTCCAGAGAGGTACAAAATCAGATATAAATGCCTATTTTCAGCCAATTTGTTGCTTGTTCAGGTCGGATAGAATGTTATCAAGCCTAAACGTATACATTTTTCGTCTATTGCGGGCGCCCGAGCTGGCATTTCTGTGTTTGCATTCTAGGAAATATAGTTTTCTCAAGATGTGCTCGGCCAATTTACTACATATTAAGTAAGCCGATTATTTAGTGGTTTGTGACCTACAAGCATGTTATGAAGACAGTATGAGCATAACGAATAATCTCTGACAAGCTCAGTAAAAAAAGCAGGATTCCCTTGGTCAGCTGAATTTGAAATCTTTCATTTGAACTCCTGATAGATGAAATAACTCGCCACAACAACTCGGACATGCGCTCAGCCAACTTCCGTTAGGCGTATTTTTAACTTTCGGTAAACATACATAAATGCAAAATATTGTAAAATTATATATATTTCCATAGTACATATTTTATATATTTTTTTTATATATTTAAGATATATATTTTATTTCAACAAAAGCATATTTTAGAGAAAACTATATACCACAAAGAACAATAAATATTTTGTGATTTCTGACATATATCAGAACACAGTTCATATCTCGCTTTAAATAATATATGTTCACATGACCATATATTGTAAGTCAATGCAGTTGTAATATCTGTACAATATTGTCATAAACGGCAGCTCATATCTCCAAATAAACGCAATATATAAAGGTGGTGGGAAAAAATGTCAGCGTTCTGTATTCAAACTTTATAGCTAACAAGAGCCTAATTGGCACATGGACTACGTTATTAAATCGAACTTTTCTGACGTATTAGAATGAGTTACTGATGGTCAGTGACCTTGACTATTGAACTTTAGACTTCAGTCTTGGTTCTCGTCGGATTGCTTTCCGGTAATGCATGCTCACAGAAATGAGATTTTTCGTGGTTTTCTGATTCCAGCGGTATTGCCCTTTGACCTTTCGACCTCAATAGGTTTCTTGTTTGCCATCAGCGTGAGGTATTCGTGAATTAATCACAATCTATATCCTTGTACCAGAGTAATAGTACAAGATGTTCAGTAATTCTCTGTTTGAGGTGCTACCGAGATATTGACCAATGACCTTGTTTAATTTCAGAGCCTAGTAGGTCTGTATCCACTCAAGCTAAAATTGAACTTCGATGATTTTAGACCACATTTGACCTACTGTCCTCAATTTTGGTACGTGTATAAGAAAAGTGAAGGGGAGAAGGAAAATATGTATTCCATATGACTTGGCAGCTGTAGCTGACATAGTCCAAACCATCACAAAAAACCGGAAATGACCCCTGTAATCCTTTGTATCTCAACCACGCTTTTATTGCAGCTATTAGATAAAGGATTGGACATCATTAATTTACCTCGAATCCTGAATGATCCAGAGGTACGCAACGCTGTACCAAACTATTTCAAGTTCACAGAACCTCCTTGCATTTCATATAATTATACTAAATCTATAGCCACCAAAATATTCAATTACTCCAATGCTGTCAAGGAGTTTGACTGGAACTTATACACGTCAGGAGGCTATAGTTGTGATTGTGAATTGTCGAACTTTATCTATACACCATGCAAACATATTGTGACTGGTGACCTTGATGTGGTGAGTGGTAAGGATCTGAAATTACTCCTGATGAAAGGACCTAAATATAGAGAGCCAAGAAGAATAAATATGAAGGCCGACCAGAAGATAGTCCTGTCTGCATTAGAACAGTACGTTATTGATTGGTCTAAGCGAGAAAAAGTTGAACCTACAGTACTCGCTGATTGGCTGGACCTCACCAAGAGCAAGGTCGTTGAAACAATCGGCCATATTGACAGAAGTACTCTTCCCCAAGCAAAACAAGTACTGAGAAACCTCAATTCGCAAGAAGTTCTAGCAAATCTCCAGAGTAAATTCGTCATAGTCCCAGCAGACAAAGCTCCGAATAATATAATATTCATATGTAAATATTACTATTACCAGGTGCTGGTTAAAGAATTGAGTGTAGACATATCGTCATCAAATACGTCTACTTACTCCCAAACTGCATTTACTCTGGAAGATTTATTTAACAATCACAAAAAGTTTCTCAGGGAAAGAGGTATTTGTCTTCCAACCAATCATAACGACATACCAAAAATATACTGGACTCCCAAAATGCATAAATCACCATACAAAGCTAGATTCATAGCTGGTTCTAGAAGCTGCACCACCAAGCTTCTTTCAACCCTATTGACGAGTGCCCTTCATTAGGTAAAAGCATTTTGGGAAAGGTATTGCGCCACTATTTCTAAGAACTCTGGCGTGGAATGTATGTGGATATTGAAAAACTCAAAATGTCTTATGGAAGAACTTGATGCTAAAGGTCACATACCGTACCGACATGTATCCACATGGGATGTCTCGACTTTCTATACTACAATGCCTCATCAGGACCTTATTGACCGTATAAGTTCATTAATAGTATCTGTGTTCAAGAAAACTGATCGTAGATATATTAATGTCGGAAGCCATAAAGCATTCTTTAGCTCGACTACATACAAGAGATATCATTCATGGGATGTTTCTTTGTTTATAGAGTTGCTTGAATTTCTCATTAAAAATATCTATGTGAAATTTGGCAACACAATATATCAGCAGGATATAGGTATTCCAATGGGTACTAATTGTGCCCCCCTGTTGGCCGACCTGTATCTGTTCTCTTATGAATATGACTATATGCAGGCGCTTTCAAAAACCGATCCATTCAAAGCCCGTTCCTTCTCATTCACCAAACGCTATATAGACGATCTAGCTTCTCGCTGTGGATAATCGCTATATAAAAGACGCAGTGAAGGATATATATCCACCTTCACTGGATTTGAAGGAAACTACAGATAGCCCTACAGGCACATCTTATTTAGATCTCTATCTCTATAAAAATGAAGCGGGCATTCTCTCTCGTCGACTTTATGACAAAAGAGATGATTACAATTTCGACATCGTAAACTATCCCTTTTTGGATAGTAATATTCCAGTGGGACCTGCATATGGCGTATACATATCTCGCTTAGTAGCATTTGCTAGATCCTGTGTTAAATGTGATGATTTTAACCAACATCACAAAACATTGTTGCAGAAACTTATAAAACAGGGTTATTCCACCAAGCGCGTCCACTCAAAGTTTCTCAAATTTGGCGATACATATCGCATGCTGATAGCAAAATACGAACGTAGCGTGCAAGATCTATGGCGCTACGTTTCGTAACTTGTGTCTAATTCCGCTTAACCCGGGGCTAGGGGCCGTATGAACCCATGTACTTCAAGATCCTCATGGTACTCATATGAACAGTCACAATCAAAGCGTGACTGAGATACATCATTCTTTAGATGACGACCTTACAACGAATATTATGGATTAAGAATACTGATCAGCGATACGGACTTGATATTTTTGGAACATCATGATGTCTTGCCGGCATCATTGAAAACTGTTGACCGCTTCTCTCTTGCAGGAAACAAGCCTATGTTTATGTATACTATGATTGTCTTTTTGAATTTGGTGCTAATACTGTTATATGGAATATGAAATAGGTCTTTGGATTATGGACGCGGATATTCTCTAATGGACGACGGCTGGATTATGAATGACGGACTAGACGCTTGTAATTGTGGACATCTGAATGGCATGGCCCATAGCACCAACTTTGGCGATATTAGATACAAATATCCAACAGCAATGAGTTTATAGGTTTATAAAGTCATCTGGTGGAAAGTGAAGGACTATGTGTGCTTGTACAGACGCATCCTCGCGAGCCAGTGTATTAATCGATAGGTTACGATCGATACACTGGCTTTGTTGGTTACCGATGGCAGTTCTGAATATAAATAACTCGATGGGTTTCCGCTAAACTAAACCAATCAGTACGCGCGCTGAAGCAGATCATCAGGCCAATCCGCAGCGAGGTTTGAGTTTTGACCGGTTTGAATTTCATCGCCGGCCAGACTACCTTTCAAATCGACATCGGATGTCAAGTACCCGCTAATTCAAAGCAATAATATACGATACTGTGTTATAGACGCAACGACTCAAGAACTCATCCGAATCACCAAAAAGGTCCAGGTAAACCCTCTGAGAGGATTTAAGGATTACCTGGACTTGTGCATATGGTACAAACGCCCCCCGTACAGACCTTTTGGTCTTTGCTATATGTTGGCATTGTGGGAAGTATACGCCAATCCCCAGTGTACGAGTTCTCACAGCGACACAGCCCACCAATCACCAATATACGAGTTGTCAGGGCATTTCCATCATAGCTGTCTAGTTTTTGTCCCCCGCCGCAACGCGGCCGGGGACTTTAAAATGGTTCTTGCTTCTATGTGTCCGTGCATGCACGGCCATGTCCGTGCAAACACTTCGTAAGCAATAACTTCTAAATGCTTTGTCGGATTCCTCCGAAATTTGGCATCTGCATTCTTTGCGACAAGACGTCTCTTGGTATTACGTTTCAGCAAGATCCGCCTGTAGGTGGCGCCACTGGGGTCTTGCTTCTATGTGTCCGTGCATGCACGGACATGTCCGTGCAAATACTTCGTAAGCAATAACTTCTAAATGCTTTGTCGGATTTCTCCGAAATTTGGCATCTGCATTCTTTGCGACAAGACGTCTCTTGGTATTACGTTTCAGCAAGATCCGCCTCTAGGTGGCGCCACTGGGTCTTGTTCCAATCTTTAGTGCATGTCAGTGCATGTCCGTGCAAATACTTCGTAAGCGATAACTCCTAAATGCTTTGTCGGATTCCTCCGAAATTTGGCATCTGCATTCTTTGCGATAAGACGTCTGTTGGTATTACGTTTCAGCAAGATCCGCCTGTAGGTGGCGCCACTGGGTCTTGTTCCAATCTTTAGTGGATGTTCGTGCAAATGTTTCATAAGCGATAACTCCTAACTGCTTTGACGGATTCCTCCGAAATTTGGCATCTGCATTCTTTGCGACAAGACGTCTATTGGTATTACGTTTCAGCAAGATCCGCCTGTAGGTGGCGCCACTGGGTCTTGTTCCAATATTTAGTGCATGTCCGTGCAAATACTGCGTAAGCGATAACTCCTAAATGCTTTGTCGGATTCCTCCGAAATTTGGCATCTGCATTCTTTGCGACAAGACGTCGCTGGTATTACGTTTCAGCAAGATCCGCCTGTAGGTGGCGCCACTGGGTCTTGTTCCAATCTTTAATGCATGTCCGTTCATGTTTGTTCAAATCCTTCGCGAGCGATAACTTTCGAACAATTTGTCAGATTTCTTCGAAATTTGGTAAATGCATTCCCTGCGTCAAAACATCGTTGGTGATGCGTTTCAGCAAAATCTACCCGGAGGTGGCGCCACTAGAGTTCATTCCATTATTCCATGCTGCAAGTGATAACTTAGAAACACTTGGTCGAATTTCTTTGAAATATCCTACATATGTACCTTTCTGGGTAACATGAGAAACGTTGCGGCTCATCGGATTCTTCTCAAATTTGGCATGCATTTACCATGCCAGGAGCTGTTGCTTGGGATTGCCTTTCGCTCACTTGCACTCACAGGTGCCGCCACCTGGTGGCAACATCACAAATTCGTTTCAGGGTAATAACTTGAGAACTGACCATCGGATTCTTCTCAAATTTTGTATGAATGTACCGTGACATAAGATGTCGCTTGATAATGCATTTCACTGACTTGTGCCTAGAGGTGGCGTCACCTGGTGTCAAAATCTAAATTTGGTTTCTGGGCAATAACTTGAGGACCCTCATCGGATTCTTCTCAAATTTGGTATGCAGATGTCCCCACGATACCATGTTCCTTGGGATTGTATTTTTCCCGCTTCTGCCTACAGGTGGCGTCTCCTGGTGGAAAAATTTGTTTCCGGGCAATAATTTGGCAACTGCTCATCAGATTATTCTCAAATTTTGTATTCATATGTGACCCGCCCCAAATAACATGAACACCGGTGGGCATCTAGTACCGGCAATAACTTGAGGACCCCTCTTCAGAGTCTCAAAGTTCATATGCCGATACCATGACATGAGATGTCATTTGGGATTGTGTTTTGCCTGCTTGCACCTACAGGTGGTGACTCCTTGTGGCAAAGTCTAAATTTGGTTTCTGGGCAATAGGTTGAGGATGCCTTCATATTCTTGTCAAATTTAGTTTGCAGATAATATGCCATGAGTTGTCTTTTGGGGTTGCATTTCGGTTACATAATTTTCATGCTACATGGTAAAGAAAATATATTACAGTAGCAATCAACATTCAGTCAGCCATTCGGAGTTGATCTCAACACCTGGGAAGGTGGAAAGACCCCTCTGCTTCTTACGCCTGTGAAGTAGCTGTTGCCATCCTCATGAATATCTTCTGAAACCGACAGCGCTTATAAATATTGCTGCCATTTTGGCGGGGGACCTAGCATCCTCTGGCTGCTTGTGTATCTAATACCGCGTTTGGCGGTGCTAGGGGCCGTGTGGTCATGTCATCCAAGTTGCCACATGAACAGGTACAATAAAAACGTACCTGAGATACAACACATATCACGAATCGTTAGATTCTTGGTATGTGCTTTAGAATAGGTTAACCAGAAGAAGACTATACTGTGAGGTCATGTGGCTCTGTCAGTATGTCGGTACCTCTTCTCATTTCCCTTGTATGTGTTGTAATTAGATAAAAGAAACGCTGAAGTGTGAGATGCCCTAGGCACAGCTATGTGATGCACAAATATGTGAGCCACGCTTTTCATAATATTGTGGTTGTAAGATAAAAGGCAGGCTTTGGAATATCATAGACCAGTTAGTGTGGACTTTCCTTTCAGAACATTTTGAAAGAGTTAATCTTCTAACAAAATCAGATTTCCGGGACCTCTGTTATCGACTTCACTTTAGCAAGTTTAAACCGCCTATGACCACTTTGCTACAGACGTTAGCCTCAAACCATCGTAGATACAGCCAATTCTAATTTTCGAAACGGTCAAATAAAAAAAAATCCGCCCACATTCCATAGTTGCCATTATCCAGATTATACCTCTGAAATGTTCACCTCACTGTTGTGCAAGCCCTTACCAGAAAGCCATTACCTTTGGTAGATACAGTACAGTGAAGATTGTACAACAGCAGGCAATTCCGCCGACCAACATAGCGGAGACGTGAAGAGCCTTTCTTCCAATCCTGTCCAACAGCGGAAAGCACAGGAAATACCCAATTGATTCGACGACGAACGATAAGAAGATGTTCAAATGTAGATCTCCGTACAGATATGCGCTGTTGATAGTCAATCCGTAGTACATCAGGCTGATAATACACCTGTAACAGAAGAATGTCACAAGTAGTGTAAAAAATGACAGTAATACACCACTTGAGCACAGAGTTTAGGGAGGTACCGAGGTGACGTAATCATCAGAATTGAGGTCAAGGTCAAATAACATGGTGAATACCCATATATACGTTTAAAGGGGTAGATACCAATATTCCGTGCGCGAGTACCCATGTTACCATAGAGATACTTCATTGAATAAAAAATACACTAGGGCTCATTAGTGCGCATTTAGGCGCTTACGTACAGCAAATGCGCATCCCCGCTAGATTAGTTTTTATTCACATTTGAATTATCTCCCCTTATCTCTTTGGTAGCATGAGTTCTCTCGCTGGGAAGTATGATGCTGTTTTCTTTTGAAGGTTTTATCTTCCCTTATTTGATGTGTTGTTGTATGCTACATGTTGATTCAACTGCAATGAAGATGGGGAGTCATTCAGTATATAGCCGCAACTGTCACGTACACGTGACTCATCTGGTAGAAAATGTCATTTCTTATCAGGTTATCAGAGATTGTGTACTCATCGGGATGTAGCCGAATAACAGCTGGTATTCAACTCCAGGTGTTATCTGAATCGCATGGATGGCATTTTCGAATTGATCTCACTGCTCATATTCACTATACTCTAGCTGCACCCTTTACATATCACATTACCCCCTATACCCTTCACATTTCTTATTTCACCCTGCACATGGATCCTTGACCAGACCTTTGAGTTTGGCCGTCAACTGGTCTTTGACCGGTGATTGCGACATTCGGTGATGACGTCAATTCCGTCCTCCCTGCTCATACACTCCGCCTTGCTCATGTTAGTTAGGACAGTCATTTTTATATTTATGCAGGAGAAGTAATATCAGTTTCCTATCTTATCTTCTAATCATGATAACATGGCTAATACATGTAACACCAATCATTTCCTAACGTCGGTAAGAGGAAAGGGATTTCTGAAATTAATTCATTTGGCATTTTGCGAAATATGCTTTTTCATGTCACGCACACACCCACCCACACTCGTGAAATTCTAAGCAATATGCAAATAGTTTAAATAGGGTAGGTTCCCATTTCCGATACCTTTTCCCTCATTTGAAAGAAAAATGTAGTTTAAAACAAACAGGATAAGATTCTGAATGTTAGCTGTGTTGACAGGCTCCTAGAGATATGGCATTGAACTGATGGATAACAATAGTGAACTAACGTAGACATACGTAGGCGTTAATTGTACGACGACATAAACTATGTACGCGAGGGAAGTGGACGGGGTGCATGTGATAATTGATAACGTGTTGACATATCATCTCTGAAAGTCAACCCTCCATGGTATGGTTGAAATAAGCTTCCTTTATCCTGTAAATGCAAAAGGCAATTTTCAAATGCAGCTGGTAGAACCTATATGACATACAGGCATTCAAACATTAAAAAGTGTATAACTGAGAGTGAAAGGCTTCGAAAGTATAGATTATGAGAAGATAGTGTCATTGATGAGGTATGCGAGATATATATTCTCTTACCAGTTGAAAAATATGATGAGCGACCTGACCAACAGCGTTCTATGGGTAAACAGCTTCCAAACCTTCACCCTCGGCAGATGATCATCGTCATCTTCTATATTGGTGTCAAATAATCCTTTAGGAAGTTCAACTTTGTTCACTGTAGCAGCACGTTGGATGATCGTATGTACCTCGGCGGTACGTCCATTCGCCAAGAGCCATCTTGGAGATTCGGGTATTAACCTGGAACAGGAAACTCCACATGACCGAAATGCCAGATTTGCGCGAATAATTGTAATAATAATTAAACGCTGTGGAAAGTGGCACGGATCTTCTCACGACTTCCACCAAACATATCCGTTTGTTGTAATGGGATGAGAGAGAAGGTAATAAATCGCTAAGGCCTAGATACACGATTAACTCACGAACATTTACAAAAACAAAAACCAATCCCAAGGTGTATTCCATGTCACGAAGATCTCACAGTGAAACCTATTCTTATCGACTGTATAGATTTTAAGATTGTAAGAGATTCAGTTTATCGAGAGGCTATTTTAGATGATCTTTTAGTCGTGTGAAAGAAGACTGTATCTTAGGTTATTTGAGAGAAATCGGTTTGTTGCATTATTATAAGTTTTAATGTGTGTATGTTCAATGTGTTGAATTACTAAGTTATTAACTTGAATGGTTTTGTTTGATCGTCGCTATATAACGGGGATACTGCTGAACGCGACGTTAAACCTCAATTTTCTCTCTCTCTCTGTAACCTGACACAATAATGACATTGTTTCAAGAAATAGATTAACAGGTTGCAGATAATTTTGAAGCAATTTGATTAAAGTTTCTCAAAATGTTTGTGTGGATGACGAGAAAGTTCAGAACTTATTTTAGACTGTGTTGCATTGGATGACTTCCTGGGTGACTCTTCGGAATACCTTGTGCAAGCCACGGTATGGATATGGCGCATTCAATCCTCCCGTGGTGTGATGATAGGCTAGTTATGTTTATGTATACTATGATTATCTTTTTGAATTTGGTGCTAATGCTTTTATATGAAATAGGTCTACGGATTATGGATGCGGGTATTCTCCAATGGACAACGGCTGAATTATGAATGGCAGATTAGACGCTTGTAATTATGGGCTGAACAAGTCTGCCCAGGGTATCTGTTGACTTTGAACAGTTGCTGTGATGGGTGGACTGCGAGGCGTGGTGACAGATGTGATGACGTGGTTATCAGTAGTTGAACCATCAGCTGCTGTCATTGCCGGAGAAGTGTCGGGATTCTCGTCGGATGTGGACTGGATGTATGACTGCACGAAGCTGTTCGTTGTTTGGCTTATGGAGGTTATCGGCGTCTGTGAAGCCAGTGTTCACTCGGATAGAGTGGAATCTTGGACAGGTAGACTAATTTCCAATTCGCGGTAGATTGGTTGCATCAATTTACAATGAACCCTAGGGAAACCGAACGCTGATCCTGGTGCAGAAAATGGAGAAATGGCCAGAGCGATCATGGGCCTTGGAACTGAAGCAGATGTTGGTTCTCCAGGCCCCTAATCGCATAGGGGAGTTCCTGGACTTCTGGGAGGAGCATCGAGCGCAGATGAAATCCCCCTCACGATTTTCTTTGGAACATTACTCGGAGCCGACTTGGACTTTATCGCGTGTCATCCAAGGGGTGTTAACACATTGTGTTTCACCCAACTGGCCTGGTCGGAACACAACAATCTGTATTAAGGGCATGCCTCTGACTCTTATGCACACGTTCGTCGATGCCGCTAGAGTAGTGATAGTGAATTAAACACTTTCCCACAGGTACAAGTGTGGACTCTTTCATCACCTTTATTCCTGTCCGACATTATATTGCGCATTGAATGCTGCAAATATCAAAAAATTTCTATTAGCTAAGCTTCAGATGTATCCTTGTTAATTGTATTGATTTTTTCTGGATTGCCGGTTTGCTGACTGGTTTTTATTGGAATACTTAGAATTTTGTTAAAATATTGCTGAACGCGACGTTGAACCTTAATTCTCTCTCTCTCTCTTTCCTAGGTATAATTGCAAAAATGTAATAGGCCGTCGCCCGAAAAACGAAGGTGGCAGCTTGACAATTCAATGACGCCAGGTAAGTATCAGCTTGACAATTCAATGACGTCATGCATGTGGCATAAGGAACATTTGTGACAAATTACAGGTTCTTACACTGTTATACGTTATGTACCATTTACGGTCAAATGCATATTGAAGCGTTTTGTAATTAACACCAAAGGGAGGGCAGTTTAGCATTTAATACTGTTATTGTTTTATGACGGTCCGTTCGTTAGTTTGCCAGAAAACAGAAGGCGTATATTTCGGGCTTCGGATGCTCAACTCGTAATTAACAGGTCACAGTCAAGGCCGAAATCTGACATTTGCGATCAACTTGTGTAGGTTACGTAACCAAGTACTTCGCTCCAGGGCTAACCTTCAAACTGTTATTTCACATGGCGACAAATCTAGAGGTCAAAGATCACGTTCAAGGTAAGTTTTTCGGACATCGAAATGTTTATAATTGTTAGAAGGATCAGCTCCGTAGCATTAGCCAATATACGTGTTGTGAAGATAACTACTCCTTCGTGTTATATAACAATTTGAAAATGCCCTATGCACATTTTGGCTCAACTCGAAAACTGCTGTGGTGAATTACTTCTTTTACTGGCTTATTTTCGAAATATCTACAAATACGGCCTGTGTATTAAGCGCCTCTTCTGGTCTAAATGACATGTCTCACTGATAACAAAAATGTATCTTGCAATTTTCAAACGTGTGAACTTTCAAAGGACATTTAATCATCTGAACTGTTTGAAGCTATGAGCCATCTTCGATGCTCACATGCATCTATAGAACGGAAGTATTGCGAACACCAAGTGTTTAACTGTCGTCAAAATGGAATGCGTTCTCAGTTGGTTGGAGATGTCAGAGGCTACTGGAAACAACAGTATTGTGATGAACGACCAAGATATGCCATTTTCACTTTTGCAGTCTTCTGCACTGAAGATTCAATTCATATTCGAAAGCATACATTACCACCAGAATGAAATGTACAGGACGGCCGGAATGGAAATCGCAAGTTGTAGGTACTGCCAGTTTCGGATGAAATATGCCATACCGGCGAGAATAAATGATCCTATGACAAAGACAACCTCAACAATCATTCCTGTCCATATCCGCTTCGATGGCGTTACCAGTTCTACACCTGAAATACCCAGTATTAAGAGTTATTATAAGAAGATATGCTTCATTCTGGTGCATTCTTTAATCGTGATTGATAAATGGGGTAATACTCCAAGCTCATTCAGAAACTTGTTATTGTAAAGATAATTTAGATAGTTTGCGCATGGGAGTGGTTAAGTATTTAGTTATACATCCACAAATAATTTCATCTTTAGTGTATGCTCGATGCCATCGCATGTCTTTTTTAATCGAAACATCCCAAGATCGGCTTTTCTTGAAACTCAACTACTTAGATAAAGGACTGGACATTATTAATTTAACTCGAATCCTGAATGATCCAGAGGTACGCATCGCTGTACCAAACTATTTTAAGTTCACAGAACCTCCTTGCATTTCATATAAGTATACTAAATCTATAGCCACCAAAATATTCAATTACTCCAATGCTGTCAGGGAGTTTGACTGTAATTTATACACGTCAGGAGGCTATAGTTGTGACTGAATCGTTGAACTTTATCTATGCACCATGCAAACATGTTGTGACTGGTGACCTTGATGTGGTGAGTGATAAGGACCTGAAATTACTCCTGATGAAAAGGACCTAAATATAGAGAGCCGAGAAGAATAAATCTGAAGGCTGACCAGAAGATAGTCCTGTCTGCATTGGAACAGTACGTTATTGATTGGTCGAAGCGAGAAAAAGTTGAACCTACAGTACTCTCTGATTGGCTGGACCTCACCAAAAGCAAGGTCGTTGAAACAATCCGCCATATTGACAGAAGTACTCTTCCCCAAGCAAAACAAGTACTGAGAAACCTCAATTCGCAAGAAGTTCTTGCAAATCTCCAGAGTAAATTCGTCATTGTCCCAGCAGAAAAAGCTCCAAATAATATAATATTCATATGTAAATATTACTATTACCAGGTGCTGGTTAAAGAATTGAGTGTAGACCTATCATCATCAAATACGTCTACTTACTCCCAAACTTTATTTACTTTGAAGATTTATTTAAAAATCACGAAACGTTTCTCAGGGAAAGAGGTATTTATCTTCCAACCAATCATAACGACATACCGAAAGTATATTGGACTCCCAAAATGCATAAATCACCATACAAAGCTGGATTCATAGCTGGTTCTAGAAGCTGCATCACCAAGCTTCTTTCAACCCTATTGGCGAGGGCCCTTCAGGAGGTAAAAGCATTTTGGGAAAGGTATTGCGCCACTATTTCTAAAAACCCTGGCGTTGAATGTATGTGGATATTAAAAAACTCAAAATATCTTACGGAAGAACTTGATGCTAAAGGTCACATACCGTACAGACATGTATCCACATGGGATATCTCGACTCTCTATAATACAATCCCTCATCAGGACCTTATTGACCGTCTAAGTTCATTAATAGTATTTGTGTTCAAGAAAACTGATAGTAAATATATTAATGCCGGAAGCCATAAAGCATTCTTTAGCTCTACTACATACAAGAGATATCATTCATGGGATGTTTCTTTGTTTATAGAGTTGCTTGAATGTCTCATTAAGAATATCTATGTGAAATTTGGCAACACAATATATCGACAGCACATAGGTATTCCAATGGGTACTAATTGCGCATCCTGTTGGCTGACCTGTATCTGTTCTCTTATGAATATAACTATATGCAGGCGCTTTCAAAAACCGATCCATTCAAAGCCCGTTTCTTCTCATTCACCAAACGCTATATAGACGATCTTCTTGCTGTGGATAATCGCTATATAAATGACGCAGTGAATGATATATATCCACCTTCACTGGATTTGAACGAAACTACAGATAGTCCTACAGGCACATCATATTTAGATCAATATCTCTACAAAAATGAAGCGGGCATTCTCTCTCGTCGACTTTATGACAAAAGAGATGATTACAATTTCGACATCGTAAACTATCCCTTTCTGGACAGTAATATTCCAGTGGGACCTGCATATAGCGTATACATATCTCGCCTAGTAGCATTTGCTAGATCCTGTGTTAATTGTGACGATTTCAATCAACGTCACAAAACATTGTTGCAGAAACTTATAGAACAGGGCTATTCCTCCAAGCGCCTCCTCTCAAAGTTTCTCAAATTTGGCGATACATATCGCATGCTGATAGCAAAATACGAACGTAGCGTGCAAGATCTATGGCGTTACGTTTCGTAACTTGTGTCTAATTCCGCTTAACCCGGGGCTAGGGGCCGTATGAACCCATGCACTCTAGATCCGCATGGTGCTGATATGAACAGTCACAATCAAAGCGTGACTGAGATACACCATTCTCTAGATAACGACTTTAGAACGATTATTATGGATTAAGAATACTGATCAGCGATACGGATTTAATATTTTTGGAACATCATGATGTCTTGTCGGCATCATTGAAAACTGTTGACCGCTTCTTTCTTGCAGGAAACTAGCCTATGTTTATGTATACTATGATTGTCTTTTCTGAATTTGGTGCTAATACTGTTATATGGATATGGAATAGGTCTTTGGATTATGGACGCGGATATTCTTTAATGGACGACGGCTGAATTATGAATGACGGAATAGACGCTTGTATTTTTATTCCGTGTATGCCTGGATTCTGCTGGTGGACAACTTGTCCCCGAGGCCGGGCCCCTGCACATCCCTACACTCATAATGAAAGTAACAAAATAAAATAATTGTAAGACAGATCCGAGGGACCTTAGTGCAGGTACCTCGGCCGAGTCTCTAACAGCTCGAAATGCACTAAGACCTTTTTCAATCCAAATGACAGACATATTTCTGACAGCAAAGCAAGCTCACGACATCAATCCTTCTAATATCACGCTTGATGATTGTTTAGCACCGAATTCTACATGTACTAATTTCAAGATTTCTAAGTGTGGACATCGTGGGTGTATCACGTGTCCACTGTTTAATACTTCAGCTTCATTTAGTTCCGCGCTAACTGGTAACTCATATTCTGTT
>JAVTVY010051668.1:0-27691 GCA_036873755.1 Hanleya hanleyi | reverse complement strand
ACAGCGACAATCAACACTCGAGTAAATTCTAACTCTAAAGAATTGGGTGTGAAAGTACATTAGGTGAAAGAAGACATGCCCTTGCTAATGACAGGATGAACGGAGTATCTACATGTTTCCTGTTTTCCCGCAATATCAGGTAAACATTACGCGTTTATTATCATACGCGCGGTGACGGCCGAAACAAGATAAATTGTGTTTCCGACTGGTACTGTTTTCCAAGACTCAGTTACAGTATATGTGATATAACATGAGACAGTGGTTCATCTTCGTGCATGATTCGACAGGTTCTTAACAGACTGAAAAATGAAGTTTCTATGCAGCAGTTGTTCCCTTCAATCAGAGGGGGGTCAGATTTATTGCCCTGGCACCCCAATAAATCACTATTATCTTATACCTCATCAATATGTATTTAACCACGGTCAGCAGTAGAATTTTCAAGCAATTCCGTGTCACGGTCAATACATTCAGCAATGTCCTCAGAGCATTCAAATTTGATGAGACGTATAGTGTTTGCCAATACCATATGCTCTCTAATATTACCATTAATATGTCATTTGGATGTCAAGCGCTTTTCAGTTTCAATCCTTTTGCCCTGTAAATCATCGCCCATTTATATATTAACGTGGATGTTGTTTTCAAGTTTTACAGCCAAATATCATATGCAACAATATGTGCCCAGCTCTTGAAAAAGATGAGAGTCGTCTTCAAACAGATAAAGAGAAGTCTGTCAGTAAGTAAAAGAAGTATTAATGCCGTCAAAACATACAAAAAATCACAATCAAGATACTTTCAAAGGCTATGAAGCTATCTGTCTTGGTTGCTATGGGAAGCATCAGGCAAGTTTAGAAGCGTGACATTCAGAGGCGCTATAACACATAACCCATGGAGTATGTTTTTGTTGTCGAAATTGACATCATTCCGATTGCTATGTGAGGAATTATGGGAAATATTCGTGAATACAAAAATCAAGATCACCCTGTGCAAAGATTCTTATCGATAGGTTCACTGGTTCTGGACAAGAAGATCACTGAAATCCAGTTCAACTGATTTCTCATATTTCAACTTTGTGGGTGGAAATAAATTCTTCATTCATGGTATATGTCTGATCCTCTAGTTAGTTCACAGTTTCTTTGCTCATGTTAAAGGTCAACCCAAACGGATTTTTTTTTGGTCTAAAAATCCTTAAAAATCATAGTTCATACTTCACTTTGTATGAAAAAAATATTGAAAAAATTCTAATCTGATCAGAAACACACGTAATATGGAGCAAAGTGGGCTTTTCCACACTTTCACAGCTGGGTTGATGACGTCACGCAGGGAAGTTGCCTGAGAAAAAACAGCGGATAACATGGAAAGCGAGTGCAGTCAGAGTTCCGGTTCAGATGTCGATTCGAGCGATATCAGCTGCTTAGATGGAAATATTTTTCGCCAAGAAGATGAAATAGACATAGAGGAGGATGATGACGGGCAAATTAACAGTTGTTTGCAGACCAACGGCGGAATTCAGCCCTATCAATTTGAGCCGTACGGCTCCGATTCTGACAGTGACAACCACTCTGACAACGTGGAACTCGACGACGACAGGATTCGGAGAGGTCGTTTGTTGAATACAGATTGGTATGCAACTTGACTGGAAACCTTATTATCGTCATCTATAAGACCAAATGTCCATACATTTCAAACTGTATTGAATGTAGAACGATTCTGTGATGTAACGAACGAGCACATCTGTGTTGTTATTGCTGTTACTGACCGAGGCAGCCTTTTCGAAGGGATAAACTCCGGGATTCGGCAGTATGGACAGTAAACTGTTGATAACTCTACTGATATACGTCCGACTTGAATTTTGTTTGTTTTCCCATAATCCCCATGAAATACCAATTTCAGAATTATATAGTTTGATAAAAAAACTTTGGACATTCATGGCGAAAAGTAAGCCGTGGTGAGTGGATCGGCATTCACATTTGCTCAATTTTCGACAAATTACCTCAATTAAATTGAAATCGAATGATATTCCCACAATCTCAAATGTCAAGGGATTATGAAAGTATAATTATCACTTCTGTATCTACAGCCATTCACTCCAATTGGTGTTTTTTATTTATTTACTTATCAAACGTATATATATTTATGAAAGATCATTTTATTATTATTATTAAATAGTATATAATTTAGATAATTTATTTGCGTGAAGTTTGTGCCAACATTTGGCTAAAAACGCATACATAGAATGAATAAAATTGAACATACAAATACAGACATTAAGACACATTGGAACAAATGGTTAAACGTGTATATATGAAATAGAGACTCATCCAGTCTAACCTGTAGGTGCTCAAGCAACAAATGCCACGCGAGAGCGAGCAGGGCATGTACAGCCGTCCCCCCTGCCCGAGGCCTCGCTTGCAGGCTAGGTTCGTTCAGCCGATGTCCGTGATAGATTCTCCTTGTCCGATTTCTTTGCCGTCACATTCTGATTGTTCTTACGTTTGATAGTTGGAATAGCTGTTCTCTTTAGTTTTGGTTTGTACCCGAATTCAACTGCTACGCTGTAGATTACGAACGAAAGCCGAGAGGGTTCTTCAGAGTTTTACTTTTTGACTTCTGACTTCCGACTTCCGACTTCTGACTTCTGACTTCCGACTTCAGACTTAGGATTTGTTTTCTTTTATAATGCATTACATCTTAAATTATGAAACATGGAATAACACAATACCGTTATTATGGCATCGTGTGCTTGAAAAGCTGATTGCATGTACTTTTAATAATCATATAACCATTGAAGTTTATTATTTTGATTTTGACTTCCGACTTCGACTTCTGACTTCCGACTTCCGACTTCTGACTTCTGACTTCCGACTTCTGACTTCCGACTTCCGACTTGACTTCTGACTTCTGACTTCCGACTTCCGACTTCTGACTTCTGACTTCCGACTTCTAACTTCTGACTTCTGACTTCCGACTTCCGACTTCTGGCTCCCGACTTCAGAGTTTTGGACATTCATTCACCCCTTGCAACTAATAATACCTATAATTCTATCTGTGACTTTGTGCTTTGGTCTTTCTGATTATAGTATTGGCAATTTAAAAGGGAACCCCAACGTTCTAGGTCCAGTTTTAGGCCACGGTTAGAGAGACATTAGGTTTGAAGTTTAAATCTGCTAATGATGTAATTTATTGCAAATAGTATTTGGGGAAGTCATCAAATGAACTCAAGATAATGGCTAGATTATACTGGAATTGTCACAAAGCGATAAGTCTAATGTCTTTCTTTGTAATATTGCTTATTTACAGCATCATGAAAACTAGTTCTAAAAAGTTATAAGAATTTATAGAAATACGGTTCTCATGACATATCAACAGATTATAAAGGACTTTATTTTAGAAACTGCACGGATTATGATATGTTATTAACAAATATGAAGTAACAAAGGAGTACTCGTGCGATTCATATTTATTAAAAATTCATTTCAACTAACACACATCCTTACACAAGTTACATGAAATGGACTGCAAAGGTATCAGAATCTAAAATATTCGTATTTGTCTGTCTAATCAACTCACCAATAGCTTATTTGCATATCAAATTTTTTCCAGTTCCAGAAAGCTTCTCATCAACCAGGAGAAATGTATATTTATATATTTATTTATAATATTTCGGAAGTAATTATGATCAGTTGAATAGAATTGTGCTATTATATTATGTAATTGAGGCGCCTTTGATTTGTGACATAAGGTATTTCGATTTACATTAGAAGTTATCGCATTCTAATAATCAGAACATAACTGCAGATAAACTTCAATGGTTATCTGATTATTAAAAGTGCATGCAAATCAGTTTTTGAAGCACAAGATTTCATAATAATGGTATTCTGTCATTCCATGTTTCTTAATTTAAGATGTAATGCATTATAAATGCAAAACAATCCTAAGACTGAAGTCGGAAGTCAGAAGTCAGAAGTCGGAAGTCAGAAGTCGGAAAAAAGTAAAACTCTGAAGAACCCTCTCGGCTTTCGTAGTAGATGTCCTCGAATGATGTCTTTCTGTCAAAATGTGCCGAGCAAATTATACGAGTACTGGCTCGGGCCCTCTTTCCACACTCTCGTGTTGCGTACAAATTTCGTCCAATTTGCAGCGATTTTCTCGTCTTTGGGCCACAAATGAATACTAACACCGTCATCTGTAGTAAAACTGCAACCTCCCACTACACAACGTCGCGGCATATTTAAAAAATGATGCCCCGATACTCCGAAAATCTCCAGAAATCAGCAGCTACATACGACTGTGGTATACGGCTTTAACATAGAGAATACAAGACGGCTTCCCTCCGTGACGTCACAGCTGGAATTGACAGGAGAGCGATTTTCACCTTTCAAACGGCAATATCTCGCCAACCAGACTGCACAAAAAAATATCATTATTTTCAGAATCGAAAGGACTATTTTTTTATATTTTTGACCTCAGAGCGTTTGGGTTGACCTTTAACAAAAACTCAGAGAAAATCACACTATAACATCTCCCTCTGGCTCCATGAGTTTCGACCTCGAAACTTTTTCACATGGCCTGTCAAAACACAAGCTAAAGTATTGTCACTGGAGGAGTAAACATAGATTTAGACAGCATCAAAATAAAAAGTTATCTTACGGACATCAAAGTTATGTTGAATAATATCACAGAATGGACTGTCCAGAGACGTGAATGATATTAACTGTTTGTTTTGGTTCTTCGTATACAAATGTACACTACCAATGATGCCATATCCGCGTTTAATATCTTTACAAACTTCTCGGACTAAGTCACATCCGCCATAAAAGTAGGTACCCATCATTTCTTCCTTGTCAGGTGAGTCTACGATTCCTCGTCTGACGGGAAGTGTAAAAACCTTTGCCGAAATCTGGGGACCATCTTTCCGCGTTTCACTGAAGCTAACTTTTTGAGCGGACAGCACACAATTTGTCCCAATTCGCCTTGAATTACCTATTTGCCTGACCACTCGCAGAGGCTTGCGTACTATTTGCAGAAATGCGCGGTCCAGGAATACGGTGGCCATGGGTCTCCAAGAATGCGATTCCGTGCGAATCCATGTTACACAAGGGGACTCATGTGTTGCACCTTGTCGGTAGATTCCGCCACTTAATTAGATATTCCTCGGAACCGTCCTTTACTCTTCGTCGTGTGATTTTCTCCGTGGTCCGAGGCGTAACACTTGTATCATTATCTTGAGGAACTGCACTTGGATGACTGGCATTAGTCACTCCGGCGGGAATTGTTTGTGACTCGGACGAGGTTTCAACCTTCAACTTGGTTTGAGAAGAGGAATCTGTGTGTACACATACCTCAGTTTGAGTGAAGCTGGTGATTCTCTGTGATTGTTCCGTTTGGGTTCCTTGCGGTACAGATTGGATGGACTTGTGTGGCGCCAATATAGCGCTATGTACACAGGCTTCAGTCTCTGTGTTTGGAATTTCAGTCCTCTTGCTTTGGTCAGCCCGTGAAGTTTGCTGTGCTGATATGTTAACAAGCGCTGCCGATCGCCCCGAATGGTTGATGGAGATTTTCGCTTCACTGTCAAAACATTGATTCCATGGGATGGTGATGAGGTAGGACAACTACCCCATGTGAATGTCACTTGCATCGAATCTCCATTCTGGTGGTGAAGATTCCAGCTTGTCGGGTGAGGGTTGACACCCAACATGTTCAAAATGTTGAACACGTCGAACTTGGGCGTTGCTATTGTCATCTTCAGTTGGGGAAAACTAGTCAGTTGATAGAACACTCGCTTTGCAGTGTAGGTATCCGGGATTTTACCACTCTCTCCACCAAGTGTTATGAGTTGAAATTTCAGATGGAGTTGAATGAAGACGAACGCTGTATATGGTTTTTGGTCGACACTTTTTCTATTCAATAAACATTACACAGTACAAACGATTTTACACGAGCAGCCCAGTTTTGGCAATTCCAAAAGCTGTCCTTCAGGGTTCGAGTTCCGAACCTCTGGGTTTCTGCCCCTCAACTCTCGATCACTGACTTTTATGCTGCAAAATCCATGTTGGGACGTAACTAGTCGCTAGGTGATCGGCAACAAGACAATAAACATATACATGACAAATACAGACATGTTAAACTGAACAATACAACTGATTTTTGAATGGCAATCAAAACAGGGTTGTGACCTAATAATCGAACAGCTTATACTTATACTTGATTAGCATGAGAACAAGGAAACAATATTTACGATAGGCGGAGAATATTGAAGGATTACGAGACTGTTTGCCTAAGCCGTTCAATTAACAAAAACTCAGAGAAAATCACACTATAACACAGGCCTCAAACAGTCAAATACCCTAGGCCTGGAAGAGTTATATTACGATGCAAGTAATTCAGTTAAATTGGTCGGTCTGTTTATTCCCAATACCGACACATTTATTCTCGATCGCTGAAGACCAGAAATAAATTTTTAGAAGCCAGTGCTTCCATGCACCAGACAACATTATCCCTCTTTTATACTGTGTTCCTTGAGACATGTCGCTTTTGCGACCCGGTTGTACGTGTTTCGGCTTTGATGTTTCAAACAGCTATTCAGGTCATTATAGTGAAACGGCAACGCGATTGAAACATGTCACAACCCTCAAATAGCTGTATTCTCACGTCTTTGAGACATGTTTTCATGGGAAAACAGGGTGAAACATGTAGCATTATGAAGCATCTCACATGTTACCCATCTCAAAATGAAACGTTAAACATGTAACCACTTTTTGCAGTGTAACATATAATTTCTGTTTTCTCCGAATGGAGGTTGATGTCTTTGCACAAGAAACGCTCAGTTCCAGGAAACATCTGAAACCTGCGTTGTACGATACAACATTCAGAGCACTACCAGAACTCGCACTGGGAGGGACTTGGCGGTTAACTGTAATTTTTGGTCTAGATAATTCGATTTGGAGATGTGTCCTGCTTATAAATCGTACATTCGTGTAATTTACGTGAGTCCTTCGTGATTTACGAAACCTTTGATGAACACGAAGAACTGGAATATGCTTACATGCAATGACCATTTCGGCCTTCCAGTGACCTAAATATCCGTGAAAACGATGCCACGTAATTATACAATTTAAAGGATGTTAAAGAAAACGGTAATTGTTAATCACAGTGCAACCTAATTTGCAATTGAATGCCTGTCAATAAACGGTATTTATAGAATGCGGTGCATCATTTTACAATTTAAATCCTGCTAAAAAGCGGTAATACCATGCAACGTAATTTTACAGTTGAATGTACTGGCACCTTTTCTGCCAGTACATTTAACTGTGAATTTACGGTGTGATTTATAACAGTGTAGAATATTACTGTCCAGAAAGGGATAGTTTAGGATGTCGAAATTGTAATCATCTCTTTTGTCATAAAGTTGACGAGAGAGAACGGTTCTCACTAGTACACTAGTACAAATTGTTCAAAATAAAAACTCAGGAATTTCTTATGATCACAAATATATACGTTCACAAGTTGAAATCAAACACATTCATTCAATAGAGACATTTGTGTTATATTATTTCCTCCGCCCTCGACATGTTATAACTATCACATCAACTAACATTTTCTCTCCAGTAATGTATGTCCAAAGGCCTAAATATAAGTTACAACCTAGGCGTCTGGGGACGGACATGCTTTCTCCATGGCGGCAATTGCGTGAGTTACAAATACGATCACTTTTCATTTCCTGCCCAGTAAGATGTCTCCAAACACACTGTATCAGTTACAAACTAGGCGTCTGTGGAGGGTCATACTTTCTCCATGCCATCACATACGTGATTCAGTGTCTAGTTTTGACTACTATGTATCTTTAGACCTGGGACAACCGAAACTATTCACATACGATCACTAAGATGTCTCCAAGTAGTAAATATACGAGTTATTGTGTGTAAGCGTATCTCCAATACATTATAACTTGCTTTATTTCCATTTTATATGGAAGATTTAACCAGGGAAATATGAAACTAGAAGAAAGCTGACTGATACTGAAATTTATCTAGCAGACACAGTCCAATATACCTCTCAGACTTTATCACAATATACCGAAAATGTGTTTCCTTATTAAAATACATAAGGTGGGAGCTGTACCAAACTTGACCCGGCCAGTCCAACCATGACCCGTTCATAAAATGCTCCGGGCCGACATATTATATCTCAATGCGGGGTGACCTCTGAGAAACTGGATACCGGTATATCCTGTTACTGACAGTAAAAGAACAAGATACTTATCGTTGTGATACCACATAGTTTATTAGGTATATAGACCAACGATGCGGGACAAACAGTCCTACAGTAATTAAAACCAGATCATTGCGTTTGGCGGGCTCATTTCTGATACTATATCTAAACACAAATTACGTAAAAACTTGACTACATGTATCCATGATGGTCAGGCCATCACTACAAATGTGTGACAAAGTATCCATGATGGTCAGGCCATCACTACAAATGTGTGACAAAATATCCATGATGGTCAGGCCATCACTACAAATGTGTGACAAAGTATCCATGATGGTCACGCCATCACTACAAATGTGTGACAAAGTATCCATGATGGTCACGCCATCACTACAAATGTGTTACAAAGTATCCATGATGGTCACGCCATCACTACAAATGTGTTACAAAGTATCCATGATGGTCACGCCATCACTACAAATGTGTTACAAAGTATCCATGATGGTCACGCCATCACTACAAATGTGTTACAAAGTATCCATGATGGTCAGGCCATCGCTACAAATGTGTTACAAAGTATCCATGATGGTCAGGCCATCACTACAAATGTGTTACAAATAGGGTGAAAACCTTGAAGAAATTCTTCAGAGATCTAAACTTTCAGCAGCTGCGAATGGATGAATGGATCTACTTGGGCACTCCATCGCACCGCGATGGGTACTGGTCGTGTGAATACGCCCTGCAACCCGTTCCCTTCAACCCGCCCTACGTCCACATGATCCCTTTTATCAGCGTCACGTAGACAACGTTTTTTGTTTGTTTTTGTTTTATAATCACAACATTCTTATTAAACAGTATACCCTCTTCACACTCAACACAACCTTTCTTTTCCCTTAACTGCAGAAGTATCACCTAACATTCCCTTCTGCCTAGCCCTCGCCATCCACGCGAGCCAGTGGATCAATCGATCTGTTATAGGATCGATACACTGGATTGATCAGTTACCCATACCAGTTCTGGATATAAATAGATCAAGGGATTTCCTCTAAATCAAACCAATCGGCGAACGCGCTAAGCTAGCTGATTACGCCAATCCGCTGCGAGGTATGAGATGTGACAGGTATGAATTTCATCGCGGGCCAAACTACTTTGATGTCAGGCTAAATCGACCTGAGAAGTCAAAGCAAAAACCCACAGGCTTGGGATACCGACATGCTAGTTCAAAACAAGCACGGGAGATGAAATATACGAGATTGTATACTAGAGGCATGGACTCTAGAACTCATTCGAATCATCAAAAATGTCCAGGTAAACCCTGTGCGAGGATTTACGATTTACCGGGACTTGTGAAGATGAGCCCTCGCGTTCTGTCTTAGGCTATCTTTGTTGCTCATAATACCGTCGACATCTGTGAGGGAATACGATAAACTTTCGAGTTTAAAAATTTCTCGAAAAAGTTTTCTCCAAATGGATAAATTTTGATAAATAATCTGTCAGCTATTGATAGATGGGGATTGATGTACTTGGGCACTTCATCACACCGTGATAGGCACTGGTCGTGCGAACACGCCGTGCAACCGGTTTTCTTCAACACGCCCAACACAGGACCCCTCTTATCAGTATCACATAGACACTGTGTAATTCCCACATTCTTATTAAACAATATTGATACTGATAATTATATTATACAGATTGACAAACTTTGGAAAGTTGATTCTGTGCTACACTAGTATGATTGTAAGTGTGGTTTAATAGGATCGGTGTTTTCTTACGATTGCAGTTGATTGTTGAAGCAACGATGGTGGGCGAGAATTTGCTCAACGAGCTGATCGACACTGACAGCTTAATTTCCACTGTGCGCGCAGCGAACTTCCGCTAAGCGTATTTCTCAACTTCCGTTAAACGTATATAAATGCTAACTATATATATTGGCATAGTTTATATTTTTATATATTTACAAAATATATTTTAATTGAAAAAATCATATTTTAGAGAAAACTATATATCGTAAAGAACAATAAATATTTTGTTATTTCTTACATATATTAGAAAACAGTTCATATATAATATCACACTTCAGATAATATATGTTCAACATGACCATATATTGTAAGTATATATATATATATAATATCTACGCAATATTGTCATAATAAACATAGGCTAGTTTGCTACAAGAGAGAAGAGTTCAAAATTTTAAGTGATGCCGGCAAGACATCATGATGTTAAAAAAATCAAATCTGCATCGCTGATCAGTATTCTTAATCCATATGATATTCGCTGTAAAGTCTTCATCTAGAAAATGATGTAGTCAGTCAGGCTTTGCTTGTGACTGTCAACATGAACACCATGAGGATATTGAAGTACATGGGTTCATACGGCCCCTAGACCCGGGTTAAGCGAGATTGGAGACAAGATACGAAAGGTAACGCCATACATCTTGATCTCATCTTGATGTGTTGTGATGTTTATGAAAATCGTCACATTTAACACACGATCTAGCAAATGCTACGAGGCGAGATGTGTATACGCCATATGCATGTCCCAGTACACTGTTTTAAATTACCGTTATTTCACAGTAACTGTATATTGGAGTTTACAGTATATTTAATCGTAAACACATTAATCTGTAAATTGAACAGTGATACTTCAGATGATATCAACTGGAATGAGTAAACTGCGCACATATGTAACATATAATTCCTGTTTTCTTCGAATGGAGGTTGATATCTTTGCACAAGAAACGCCCAGTTACAGGAAACATCCGAAACCTGCGTTGTACGATACAATATTCAGAGCAATACCAGAACTCGCACTGGGAGGGACTTGGTGGTTAACTAGATAATGCGGTTTGAGGATGTGTCCTGCTTATAAATCGTACATTCGTGTAATAATTTCACTGAGTCCTTCGTGATTTACGAAACTTTTGATGAACACGAAGAACTGGAATATGCTTACGTGCAATGACCATTTCAGCCTTCCAGTGACCTAAGTTTCCCTGAAAAAGATAATTGTAGATAATTATACAATTTAAAGGATGTTAAAGAAAACGGTAATTGTAAATTACAGTGCAACCTAATTTGCAATTGAATGCCTGTCAATAAACGGTATTTATAGAATACGGTGCAACATTTTACAATTTAAATCCTGCTAAAAAGCGGTAATACTGTGCAACGTAATTTTACAGTTGAATGTACTGGCACCTTTTCTGCCAATACATTTAACTGTGAATTTACGGTGTGATTTATAACAGTGTAGAATATTACTGCCCAGACAGGGATTGTGTACGATGTCGAAATTGTATTCATATCTTTTGTCAAAAAGTCGACGAGAGAGAAGGTTTCTCACTAGTACACTAGTACAAATTGTTCAAAATAAAAACTCAAGAATTTCTTATGATCCCAAATATATACATTCACAAGTTGAAATCAAACACATTCATTCAATGGAGACATTTGTGTTATATTATTTCCTCCGTCCTCGACATGTTATAACTATCACTTCAGCTAACATTTTCTCTCCAGTAATGTATGTCCAAAGGCCTAAAATATCGGTTACAACCTAGGCGTCTGGGAACGGACATGCTTTCTCCATGGCGGCAATTGCGTGAGTAAGATGTCTCCAAACACACTGTATGAGTTACAAACTAGGCGTCTGTGAAGGGCCATACTTTCTCCATGCCATCACATACGTGAGTCAGTGTCCAGTTTTGACTACTGTGTATCTTTAGACCTGGGACAACCGAAACTATTCATATACGATCACTAAGATGTCTCCAAGTAGTAAATATACGAGTTATTGTGTGTAAGCGTATCTCCAATACATTATAACTTGTTTTATTTCCATTTTATATGGAAGGTTTAACCAGGGACCGTATAATAAATTATTATTATAATTATTATAGGTCCCTGATTTAACCAATGTTTCATTTGTTTGCGAGAGTCTTAGTTCCTAAGTGAAGAGCTGCAATTATCGTATTGGCCTTTTACTGTAGCGTATAAGCATATATTTTATTTCATTTGATGGAATATGTAATAAATATTAAATTTGCCAGAGCCTCGAATCTTAAGAGAAGAATTGTCATTGTAGCATTGATATTATACTGCAATATCGCATAGGCATGTATTCGTACCCGGTGTATATTGTATAGTGTTGAATATTTCTCTTTATTGAATATGTTAACAATATAATTAGCTTGTGGGAACCTTAGTTCTTAAGAGACGAACAGCAATTACAGTGTTGATCTTGTATTGTAAAACAAATAGGCATATAACTGGCATATCTTTTATTTCTCTTTCATGACCTATGTAATCAACCGAGTCGCAAAGACGACGTCTCACGGAACACAGCTAAAAGACGGATAATACTGTCTGATGCATGGTTTCACTGGCTTCCAAAAATTTATTTCTGGTCTTTAGCGATCGTGAATATATCTGTCGGTATTGAGAATAAACAGACTGACCAATTTAATTGAATTATTTGCATCACATATATAACTCTTCCAGGCCTAGGTTATTTGAGGCCTGCCAAGGCCTGGGAAGAGACCACTCCTCCCCACTAAATATTTTTTACACCTTGTGTCTAAAAGCCCCTACAATATATCTTGGGGTTCGCTCTGCTAGAAAGTGCAAAAATCCAAAAATCCAATCCTTGAACACTTCACAGTTACGTCATACTCTAAATATGAATTTTTGGTCGATTCTTCGGTCAGATTTTCCATTTTGTTTATTTGTGCAACGTTCTCCGAAGTAAACTACATAGTACATTAGGGAAGAACTATCTGAATTATCTATAACAGTGCATGCAGTTTTTTATCCCCCCCAAAAAAAACTCGAAGAAACAGATAAAACACCACTTTTCTGGTACCCCGCATGAGCCCCACTTTAAATTACCAATGATCCTTTTCTGGGAGGGGTATGCAAATAGGGACAAACTGGATCAAATATAATACGCTGTAAAATCACGCAGTGTCAGCTCCTAATAACTCGTTGTTTCGGAGATATAGCGTAGAAAGTTTGGAGTGAGGGCATGATGCCCCGTCATGTTTGGGAGGGTTAAGTGTAATCTCGTTAAACATTCATACCAACAAAATACACAGCAGAATTGCTATAAAAAAATAGTGAATTGATGGGGCGTCAATCAGAGTTCGCGTTGGAAGAAACAACAACTGTTTTCTCTGTGTGGCCAAAGCTGCATCCAGTATCAGGCGATTTTCTGGACATCGTCAATACGATTGCCCTTTATACGATTGCAGCCTTGCGCGGGATTCGGCCATTGTGAGACACAAATGACACCAAACCATGCAGGCATCTTCAGATTTCAAGTTAAATACTGTTCCGTCATTTACCATGACCTAATGAATAGAGTGAACTGTTCAAACTGGGAAACGGACGTGATGTCAAATAGCCAATCAAGATAGGAGCTTGACAACACAGTGCAGGGAGGATTTTCTTTGATGTGAGTCTGTGTGATTTCCAAATACGGCAAGTGGTGATTGTATTGATGTTAATTTCTATCGAATAGTCAATCAAATTTGAATTTTAAAGAGGTCATACATTGCACTCCTCCTCATATGATCACGGGATATTTATAGAGCTCCGACATCACCAAACTCGTATTCTGTTCAGATATTGTGTTATGTTCAGCCAAGGCAACACGTGTAGTGTTCGACTTGGATATGCGAAGATGAAACCAGGAAGACAGAGGGAATATTATTTTTCATCTTTGTGGAAATATTGAATATTGTTTGTGTGTAAAACAATGATCCTCCTTTCTCCCTGACTGTGACCACTGTTGGAAGAACTCGAGACGAGTCTAGGACTCCGTGATTTTAATAATCATCCCCGAAACGGAATGGAATTTCAACAACTGTATCATCTTCTCTAGCCAAGTCGACGTACATCACGTTGCTCTGTACATTGCCTTGGCATACTTCTCTAATAAAGTTGAAACGTGAATCCTCATCGATGAGTGGAATGCAGAGACGGCTTGCTGCATCCAATCAGAATGCGCGTTACGTACGGGTAGCAGTTGATTACCTGTATGGAGGTCCCCAGTAATAACGAGCTGTGTCGAATGTGTGGGGAAATTCTGCCGAAACAAAAAACAGGAGAAGCATTTTCACGGCCACTTTCGGTGTTCTGATCAGTTGAATCAGCTTTTGGGACGCGCTGCACGGTCGAACGATAACGAATCGCCCTGCGAGTGTGGTCGACTTGAAATTGAAGGGGAACAACTCCTGGAGGCAAAAAGTCGCTCATCGTTAAAACTTCCGCTAGGTGGCGCAGAGCAGTACTCCTCTGCCACCAGCCAAGAATGTCAAGGCAGCGTAGAGAGCTTTGCGATGTAGTTGACTTGGCTGGTGAAGATGCAACTGTATTTACCGCGAGCAGATAATAAGAAATCATTTTCAAGTTACAGACATTCATGTATCTAAATCAGCAAGTATGGTCGATATCTGTATGTAATATAGTACCCTTGTTGAGAACTGCTTCCTGTGTGCTGGATTAGGCTGCGTCATGTCAACAGACCGATGTGGCAACTTAAATAAATTATAATTTTGGTTAATATCTGAATGTAAATGTACCATTTGGTGTGATCTAGTTCACCAAAACTTAAGCACATAATATTGTCATGAACAATCTGCACGCTATGATAAATGGGTTCACATCAGGAATTATGATGTACCGAACATGTATCTGCCTGGAATTATCATATTCATTGTTAACCCGAGTAACAAGCTTGTCTGTTATATATGTTCCTGCCTGTAGCCTATGGTTATTGTTGGTTAATACCTGAATTTGACTTCCATCGAACATAAGAGAATAAAAACTGATGCATGTTGAATTTAATAAATGTTTCGTGTATTTCTGTTTCTTTCACAGGCAATCTGGCGATCTGATGAAACATGTAATGGGAGATAGACTACCCGGGGTAGCTCCTGATACTAGACACCCTCGTGCATTCTGTCTCATTTCATCACAACCACTTCACCAATCTAGGTAAACCAAGATGGTAAACCAGGGGAATACCATCTAGACGTAACGCTATGAAACTTCGTGCAAAAGGTTCGACGATATTTCACGAGATCCCATAATAAGCCAATCACAACAATTTCAACCTTTTCTTTCTGAAAATGATTGACGTTTACTTCACGGAGATTAACATCTTCGCACGGCACAATCTTTTGATATTTTCTACCCCTAACAAAGTCAGACTTATCGGCGGGAGTAAACTCTTTGATGTCCGCGGACCCTGTCTAGAAATGATGCCATATTTGGAAATTGTTTCAGGATAATGTTTTTATATTAGACCACGAGCTACCGTGTGTAATTACTGTGGGCGTGATTTTGAAATAGTTACAACCAGCTATCCATCTGATTGGCTAACAATAGTAGTTTCAACATGCACGGGATTTATATAGGGCTGAATTCAGATATAATATTCCGTGATATTATATCTGAGTTTACTGAGATTGCCACTTCACATACATATATATGTTTTATATGGTTGGAAAGATCACAATTCGGGCGTTCCAAATAAAGTAAAAATTTAATTCTTACGTTTATTTCACCGGTTTTGTTGCAGTTAGAAAACAGTTATATAAAAAAATAATGTCTTTTTTATATCGCTAATTTCACCTATTATTTTACAGGTAACGAGTCCGAGATTTTGCATGGTGATAATAAACCTTTCAAACCAAACAAGTGTGTCTCAGTTTTTTTTAAACCCTTAGAAAAAGTTTGAGAGCGTTGTAAAGTTTATTTTTTGAAACAAAATGAAAGTCTATTTCAAGTTCCAATAACTTCAAAACAAAGCAACATTTTGAAAAACTGAGACACATCGTTCGGACTGTAATGTATATATTCTGCTCCCCAAAAATTGACATGATCGGATGAAAAATAGAGAAGTTATGGAGTGCCCAAGTACATCCATCCATCCATCCATTAGCAAGTTTGTATGTACCAGCTGTGTAAAACAATATGTCGGATATAGACCGTAAACAAAAATAATCTACTTTTCAGATGATATTCTGTAATTATTATCCGCTACTTCATGATAATGACACAATATTCTCACACAACATATAGGGATTATAGACCAAACGTTCTTTAATCACTTTGGAACAATATCTTTTGAGAAAGTGTAGAAAACCAGTCACGGAGATGAATTTTTATGCTGGAATCAGTCAGTTTTCACGCCTTCCGAAATCCCTCATCGCGGGTGATTGAGTAGACGTCGAGCATTCTATAGAAGGCTTACAGAGATGTGATTTGCGGCAATTGGACATTCATGGATTTAATTGCCGACTGAAAAAGGTCTAGCTCAAGGAAAGAGAAGAAAAAGGAACTGGTCAGTCTACAGACCTCAAACGGCAAAAAAACTGGCAGCGGCCATTTCCGGTGTGGAGTTAAAAAACTTTACTATTATCGCGAAAGTATACAATTTGCGGGAATAATGTTTGCCTTTTTTATAATTATATGTACGATGGTGAATACGTAAAGTATTTATTTTGAATGAATACCTCACTTTCTACATTGGCCGCATGTATAATGCGATAATGCAGTATAAAGTAATACTGAATCGGAGGTATATATGACCGAACAGCAGGAGTCGTGTAATAATGTTTATCAAAGTTTCTTTTTGCCTGCATGCGTGCCCTACTAATCTTGTAACGTTTTCTTCCCATGATTGTGTTGGCAAGTAAGATATGTTGATAGAATGTCAAGTGAGATATTATGGAAAAAATTACGCAAATTCGCAATATATATATATCTGCATATACCACATGCTTTCCGGAAATGGTTGACCACCTGAGCAGTGTGTTTGTATTTTTTTATTTTGTCATGTGGCGCGAAAACACTGAGATAGACCATATAATTTCCTGTTTAATATTTTGCAAACGATGGCGGCTTTGGCATGAATGTAGTAGAAAAACAACTAATTATAATAAATGAGCCCAGCGTGCGAATTGTGTGTATTGCAGTGACAAGTAATTAGCCAAGGTACGAAGTCACAGCAGGCGATAACACCGACTGTGAGTAATGCGCGCTAATCCCCACAGGGCAGAGTTCTTCCACAGACAGTGAATTTTTGAGAGCTAAAATTTCACGTTTGACAACATTTTTAAGGAAAATAACAGAAAACACTTGATAGGTTTTTTCTTCAACTTTTGAAATATGCAAAGAAAAAAATATCGATAGTTTGAGCCTATTCCCCGGGCCTCGAGTCCTTAAGATAGGAACTGCCTCGATATATACTATTGAGTGTTTTATTTTCCATGGGATGTATTAATATAATTAGTTTGCGAGAGCCTTAGATCTTAAGAGACGAACTCCCATTATACTATTGATATTTTACTGTAATAGTGTTTAGGCATATACTAGTGCCCGGTAAATATTATATAGTGTTGTATATATTTGTTCTCATGGAGTATGAAATAAATGTAATTTGTTTGCGATACCCTTGATTCTTAAGAAAAGAACTAAGAACACTGATACTAGTTTGCGAGGGCCTTAGATCTAAAAAAAACGAAGTGACATTATAATATCGATGTTGTACTGTAGATGGCGTAGCCTATATGTGTAAACCTGTTGCATATTAGATAGTGTTGTATATTCTTTTCGTGGAATATTTAATAATATGTAATTAGTTTGCCAGAGAATGGGTTTTTAAGGAGAGGCACTACCATACGATGATAATATTCACTTGATTATATTAGCCTATTTTCATAGACCTGGTATATATGATATAATACATTATTTCGCTTAATAAAAATAAATTTAAAAAGTTTGCGAGAGCCTCAGTTCTTGTAATATCGTTACGCGTATAACTGATTTTTTTTTTTTACTTAGTGTTGTATTTCTTCTTGTGCAAATATCATTGACGTCATTACTTTGCGAGAGCCTTGGTTCTTAAGAGGAGAACTGCCATGATAGCATTGATGTTCTACCGTATATGCCTGATATACAGTGACACACTTCTTATTGGCTGTGTAATTAATGTAGTTTGCGAGAAGCTTGGTTATCAAGAGACGAACTGACATTATACGGTTCATGTATAACATTATATTGGTGAGCTGTGTATAATTTATACATTCCACGAATGTGGTTAATTTATTCCACCCAGCAAAGTATTTTAATTATAAGTTAGCTGACAGCTACATTTATAGAGGCGGGGTCATATGTCACGTGGCGAGACCAGCAAATGATACCAGGTCGGGCTTTTGGTTGAATAACTAAACAGCCAATTTCAACACTGGCCAAAGCTTGATGTCCGAGGAACACAATTGTGATAAGATCTCTGGAACTGCCTAACACAAGTAAGTAGTGGCGCGATGGAGAAACTTGAGGAAAATTTGCTAAAAAATGTTGTAAGTCTGTGTAACGTTTCTTGTATTTCATAATCATCTAAATCAACCACATGATTAGAAAGGAAGTTCTTTGTATTGTTTTTTGTATTATTTGGGTCATTAGCGCCAATCTGGACAGAGACTTAGATCTGTGACTTTGAAATGGCAAAGGTCGAGGATGTGTGTGTTACAGCCACTGACCCGAAAATGTGTCACTTTCTGTAATCCGCATTATGCTGGAAGCATGGCAGGCTGCAACCCAAATAATTTGTCACATACTGGATAAAATTTCTTACCATTTGGTTACATTTTACAATATTACTAATATTGCCAGAAAGCAAATCAGCTACATTGAAAAGCTATCTGAACTAAGAGGGAAAAGGCCCGAAAATATGCCAGTGACAAACAGCTTATTATTATTTTCTTGATAGGCATTTAGAATAATAATAAGCTTATTATTATTATTTTACTAAATATAACAAAAATATCAAAATTTGACACAAATTATGAAATTTCCTTCATTAAATACCGGAGTCCATGAAAATAAAGCTGCAGATGATAACACTTTGTTTTCAACTTATGAAAAATATACCGTTTTGTAAATCTTGTTTGAATCCTGCATCTTATTTGATTATAATATGTCTTTATCAAATAAGAAGTCACAATGATTTATATATGTTAGTTATATCATATTAAACATGATGGTATAATCGGGTATACATGTATCTATATATTAAATGTAAAAAAAAAACATTTCTGCATGGCTGCATTTTGCCGTATGTATTGTTAGAATCATATCTTGCTCATAACCGATGTTAGCCTATGTAATTGTATACACTTGTGACGCCAAGAGAGCACAGTAATTAATCTGTTTATTTGGGCTATGAACTCACGGACAGGTCATTGTTTTAATGGCGAGGGTTAATCTAAGTTCCAGATCATTTTAAGAAATTGATATTATGAGCTATATACACGTTATAGACGGATGACAAAGAATTTCGCGCAGCGACTTCCAGAAAATAAATACTATAACAGGCCAAGAAAAGGATAAATAAAATGACGACTAAGTTTTGGAGAACCTACGAGAAAAATTACCCATTTCGCCTGAAACACGTGGCCGTACATACATTTTCGACACTGCACGTGTACACAAATGACCGCTGAAATGTCGCCATTTTGCCTTCGACTTCACAACGAAATAAAGATAATTCACTAGAAAATAAACAATAGCAGATATCAAATTCAAATTTTCCACAAATACACAGTTAGAGACGTACTTTCAGCCCATCTGTTGACATAGAAATCGAATTTAGCGCTTTGATTTCACACAGTTCGGAATGTGACGGAGCGTGCTTCTTTTTCAAACTACATGTAGGTGAACAATTACATGTCAATAATATTCATACGCTCAAATAGGCATGCCGAGTATATCGTCCATAACATGTATAAACATCAAAGAAGCACGTAATTCAGTGTAATATGATGATATTTAGCATACAAAATTTGTAATTCGACAGTTTCATTGCAGAAAAGCATTTTTGTCAACCTCTCTGGAGATCTACTTTTTCTGGCCGCCTTAATCTAATACCCAGTCGCATGCTTCTCGAGAAATCGCGCGAGATTTGATAAAACTGAGGAAAAACAGATCATTCGTCTAAGTACGTCAAATTTAGACAACAAGGATGCTAGTATAGTGAATTTTGGTGACTAGTCCTCTCAGCTGAATGGTTCTGCATTGCGATCTTCTGTTCTGAAAGCGCTGTCAACGAAAATGGGTGAGCACAAACGTGCGTAGGTAAATGACATTAACCCTCTGTATCATGTGCTAACAACAACCACACGAAACAACAACAAAACGTTGAATGACTGTCTCATTCAGATTGACTTTGATTGACAAGTGTTCAATTTTGTGCAAAGGGTTAATGCATCGAGGCCGGAAAAGTCCATCTGAGCAGGAAGAAATGTGAAACGCCATTTTTCTGAACAATTCTGTTTGTTTGACCACGTGTAGCATTCTGTATTCCAACAACTTTGAGTAGGTCATTTATGTTTACCCTCAACGAAGAGATTATTCATCTTTATTCGTGAGTTAAACAGTCACTACATTTCTTCAATTTCCAAATTTTCCCTCGATAAATCTACTATATTTTTGGTCAATTTTGCTCGACAAAGTCATTTTTTCGAGTTAGTTCAAAGAAATAGTCATATTTTCTTGTGTTTAATGGTGCTTCCTATCTTTCTGAGATGAAATAATGTGTTATGTACATGAACTGTACATGGGTTCCATCCTCCAAACTGTTATTCTTTTATACTTATGCATCATGTAAGTACGATTCAGATTTTAATTGCGTTTTACTCTGCGAGGATCTCTATTACTGTAACTCCACATGTGGTAAACTATAAACCGTGAGAAGGGGACTGAAGAGAATTTGAGTAAGGATGGTAATGACTTCATGTTCTGGTTGACTGACAATTCTCAGCGTCCCGTTCCCAAGCCAGTTAAATGTATATCATCTTTAGTTCAAGTTGAATTTTAATTGTCGCTGCTAATCATATCGTGTTTTTGGTTGACTGGCAATGGTCAAGGGGTCTCGTCCAGCAGACCTGTTAAATGTCGATTACCATTTCCTGCACTGATAGCCAGTTCGCTGTGTGTGGGACCTTCTCACGGACAAATGTTCGCCTATCTTCTATATAACTTTTGTCTTGAGGTATTGAGTTCATTTTAGACTGGGCTTTACAGTTATGAAGGTCTGGAATAAATGTCATCATGTGATCTTTGTAAAACTGGACTCTGTGTTTTTCCTGAGATGTGACAAAACAAGAACAGCAATCGATAATATAGTGGGGATGTTTCAGCGCTTGATCAACACATAATAAATTCGCGCTTGATAATTTAGTGCCTTTTTGAAAAGGGGAAAGGGATACCGGGCAGCGGCCCATACATACTGCGCCCTAAAACGCATCCCAATTTATTAAGAATGGAAAATCTGTAGCGCTGGAATGTAGAACAAATGTTTTGCGAATGTACTCGAACTATCTTTAGCCTCGTCGGGGTGGGAATACCGGCAATTATCGGGGTAATATATGGAAAAGATATTTTGAAGGTGGTGAGATAAAACACCATGAGAATCTACGCTAAATAGACAATATATTACTTCTTCACGATGCGCGATTCTATGCAATTCATCTGCGATACGCAAATTGCTAATTAGACAATATATTGTTGCATTCCGGGGAACATCTCAAAAATACGAAAGGGACCTCGCCATTATGAATTCGGTGGAGACTGAATATAAAAGAAATGATATGCGAATCTACTTTTATTAGACAACATATTAAGTCTGGGCGACGTGGGAATCTGTGAAATTTAACTTCATTTATTAGAGTGCTATTTAGACAATATATTGTGAAGCCGGCGTGTGAAATTGAATCTGCGAATCTACGCTAAATAGACAATATATTAAGTATCCACGAGGTGCGAATCGGTGCAATTTAAATGCGATTATCAAAGTGCTAATTAGACAATATATTGTTTCTTTCTGAGAAACAAGAGCTTGAAGTTCCGGAAGGGTATTCGATAGCATCTACTTTCTTTTGTTATTGTAATATCTTGAGTATGAGCAAATTATGAAGTATGGAATGTGCTCGACAACAGGTAAAGGAAAGAACCTTGCAATGTTTGACGGCAGGTTACGTCACAGGATGATGAGCGTAATCCGCGTTAATAAATATCGGCGGCCTCTCAGTTCATGCTTGAGTCGAGTGCGAGACGTCGAAGATCACCCGACTAAGCTTTAGTTAGAACGGAGCGAAGTACACGTGTCCATTCGAAAGTCGCGTATTTTTTGAAAACGTCACCAGCTGGCCGCGGTCGCCATTTTTAACTCTACTACTCCACTCAGCGAGTGAGTTACTTAGGCCTCACTCGGGTCTAACTTTTCTCTGACGTCACGAACCAGACGAACGATACTCTCGCTCAACCGGATCAGTTGGAGTACCTCGTGTGAGCAAATCGAACAATGTCGAACATTCAGCAAGTTTACTCGGGTTCATAATCTGGTAAGGAAATGACGATAATATTTCTCATTCAGCATTTACGTTCAGTTGAATCGATGCAGCGGGCATATTGCGGTCGGTGGATTTGTCTGGGGGAACAGAATATATTGTATAATCAGCATCTCATTCTAAATAGCAAAATACTCTAGAAAATATATGCCAATTACTAATTAGATTCGAAATAGATGCGAAAGAATAAAAGCCAATCGCGCACCTTAATGTGGAATTGCAGCTTTTTCGTGTGGACGCTTCTGTCTCCTGTCACTGCCATGACTGTGAAAATTAACATCTTTGTATGGCTTTTCTCGTTATCCATCAATTTAACCGTGTTTAATTCCTACGAAGCAGTCTACCATCTGCAAATTGTCCGATAGTCAGTGAGTGAGTCCATCCGAATCCTTTCGTCGGCAAAATAAGGAGAACCGTTGAGAAGCAATTTTTGACTCGCAAGTGATGCACCACTGAATCACAGAGATGGATACATGCTGCTCTTCCCAGCGGTTCAACTCGAATATACATGAACAGCATCAAATAATGTCCCAAATAGTAACATTGTATCTTTATTTCTGGATCATCGATCCAAAATCATTATTACTTGATCATCGATCCAATAATGATGGATCAGTGATCCAACAAGGAGAGAACACTGCCTGCAGACGCACAGGGGTCAGTGATGAGTGACCCGGATTTGTCTCACCACTGGATCAAAAGATCAGTGAATTTTGACGATACAATCAAGTATCCTGTGTACTTTTATGGGAATGCAAACATCCATTTCCCGTGACGGTGTCTATCGTCTAATGCTCTTGAGAAGTTAATAAGAATATAAACTTTCAGTGATTATCATTTCAGTTGAAAAACGGTTCAGCTCTTCAGAAAATACTTTTCTATCATACTGCTTTTAATGGCATTTTGAATGTTTATTTTATTTAGATAGAAAGTCAAAATTCCTCCAGTATCATGCTAGTCCATTATTGCATGGATCAATCATGGGTATTGGGTGAGAAAAGAAAGTGGTTCCGCTTTATCATCATGTATTCCTCAGTCTATGTTTATTGGTGTTTCATAGAAGGGAAAGGGGAGTGGGTGGCATTTTTGTTTAAATACTACTTTGGAGGGAGATGCACAAGATTGAATGGAGGAGGGGTGGTACACAGAATTTCTTCGTACCGTACATGTACCGGCATCCAGGTATCATCATAATTGTTTGAAATTATTAGGCTATGAGAAAACACAATATTATACAATATTGGCGCTCATAGCGGCAAGAAACATCCACTTCCAAAGTCCAATCCAGGGCAGCATGGTTTTACTTCCCAGACCGAAAAGATCCATAAACATAGATAAATTTCATGATCAGTTTTCAAATTTCAAGTACACTGACTGAAAACTAGAGAATGTAGATCTGTTAATATCATGTCTGTTATGGGAAAACATAATATATTGGCTATATTAGCACGTAGGATATAACATGCCTACATGGAACGAAATAGCTTTACTGTCTAAACTGAACGGCTTCATAAACTTAGATGGATTTCTAAGCATGATTTCAAATTACTAGCTTGAAGGTTTCAATTTAAGAATTTAGCACTGTTTAATTTGTACTATATAGCAGATACAATTTCCCCATTCATTATTGCAAGGAATTGTTTTATAACACGCAATATAATTCTGTATTAGATTTTCACATTTCTATTTGCCTGAAAATTAGAGAAGTTCTGTTTTTCCACTGTTTCATACCATAAATGTAAATCTGGATTAAATATTATGTTCAAATTTCAAGATGATTTGGATAAAAATAGAGCAGTTTATTTCCCAATATTCTATATGTTCACTCAGAACTTGGTGATGGCTCTCACAGAAGGTGCTACCATTATTCAGGATTATGGGCGGGGAGGGAGAGGGAGGTCTGGGAAGATTTTTTTGCACGTAGGTTTTTTTAGCACTTTGATAACTAAGGAGGTACATGTATGTTTAAGTGTACACTCGTTTTTGGAGAGATGACGTGCCCACATTCTTGTTCATTATGCAAATTAACATGATATACCCTCCTAAATGCATCGCCGGGTATTTCGATGACGGAATGTTGACATAATCCAGTTAAGGTAATCTTGCCATGTTTGCATTTAGAAGATCGTGTTATCTTCACTCTAGTCACAATTTTGCAGACAAATGGGCACCACAACTGATAACGTCTGTAGATTTATAACTTTTGTATAACTTTTGTAAGTCAGCCCCCTGACTGCCAAACAAAATATACCATGCTCATGTAATAGTAACTTGAACTGATGTACATGCACTACAACTAATTTGAACCAGTTTGATCCAATGTTTTGTAGCTTATGCAATGAATGAGCCACACATGAGCCATTGTTGAGACATATAGCAGAGTCAGAATATTTGATGATACAAAACTGATTAATCTGTTGTTTTTGTGTAATTTGCCTTGATGAGACTTTGATCCAGTGGTGAGTCAATAATGTCTCACCGATACTCACCAATGTCTCACCGATACTCACCAATGTCTCACCGATACTCACCAATGTCTCACCAATGTCTCACCGATACTCACCAATGTCTCACCGATACTCACCAATGTCTCACCGATACTCACCAATGTCTCACCGATACTCACCAATGTCTCACCGATACTCACCAATGTCTCACCGATACTCACCAATGTCTCACCGAGCCAACAAAATGAGCCACGATAATCAAGATTCCCAGTGTTGTTATTCACTGGATCGTTGAGTCAAGTTAAAAAACCCCAACAGTTTGGATCATCGAGCCAAGTTGACGAATATTTTGAATCATCAAGCTTTTAAGAAAGCGGAGTTCATATTTCTGATTATTGTTGGCTTACTACTGGATCAATGTTTATATTCTGGCCTCTTTCATGTCGGTGTAAGTTATATGTTTCGAAAAATGAGTTGTGTCCCTTAGTTTTGCTGTGTCATTGATACATTAAGAAGAAAAGAGTATTGGTAACAAAAATATAAGTTACATGTTAATGTTACTATTACATGAGCGTGGTACATTTTGTTTGACATCCAGGGAGCTGACTTACAGAAGTTATGTTATAAATCTACAGAAGTTATCAGTTGTGGTGCGCATTTGTCTGCAAAACGTTAACTAGAGTGAAGATAACACGATCTTCTAAATGCAAACATGGCAAGATTACCTTAATTGGATTATGCCAACATTCCGTCACCGGAATACCCGATACATTTAGGAGGGTATATCATGTTAATTTGCACAATGAACAAGAATATGTGCACGTGATCTCTGAAAACATGAGTGTTCACTTAAGTCATACATGTACCTCCCTAGTTATCGAAGTATTAAAAAACCTACCTGCAAAAAAACCCTCCCCGCCCCGGCCCCCACCATCTTCTTTAATGGAACTGAGCCATCACCAAGTTCTGAGCGTACATGTAGAATATTGAAAAATAAACCGCTCTATTTTTAGCCAAATCATCTTGCAATTTGAACATAATATTTAATCCAGATTTACATTTATGTTATGAAACAGTGGAAAATAAAACAGTACTTCTCTAATTTTCAACAAAATGGAAATTTGAAAATCTAATATACAAATTCCTTGCAATAATGAATTGTGAAATTGTATCTGCTATATAGTACAAATTGAACAGTACTAAATTCTTAAATTGTAAACCTTGAAGCTAGTAATTTGATATCAAGTTCAGAAATTCATCTATGTTTATAAAGCAGTTGAGTTTGGACAGTATAGTTATTTCGTTCCATTTGGACAGTAAAGCTTTTTCCTTCCTTGTAGGTATGTCATATTCTATGTGCTAATATAACCAATATATTACGTTTTCCCATGACATACATAATATTAACAGCTCTAAATTCTCTAGTTTTCAATCAGTGTACTTGCAATTTGAAAACTGATGAGGAAATTTATCTATGTTTATGAATCCCTTCGGTCTGGTAAGTAAAACCATGCTGCACTGGATTGGATATGCAGCCATGACAGCCAATATTGTATAATATTGTGTTTTCTCATAGCCTAATAATTACAAACAGATGTGATGACACCTAGATGCCGGTACATGTACGGTACCAAGAAGTTCTGTGTACCACCCCTCCCCCATTCAATCGAGTACATCTCCCTCCAAAGCGGTATTTATACAAATAACCCAATAACCATGATTGATCTATATAATATTGAATTACATGTAGCACGATATTGAAGGAATTTTAACTTTCTATCTCAATAAAATAAACATTCAACATACCATGAGAAGCAGTATGGTAGGAAAGTATTTTCTGAAGTGCTGAAGTATTTGTCAACTGAAATAATAATCACTGAAAATTCATATTCTTATTAACTCCACAAGTGCATTAGACGATAGACACCTTCATGAGAAATGGATTTGTGCATCCTTATAAAGACACACAAGATACTTGATTGTATCGTCAAAATTCACTCATCTTTTGATCCAGTGGTGAGACAAATCTGGGACACTCACTGACGGCCCTGTGGGTCTGCATGCAGTGTTCTGTCCTTGTTGGATCACTGAACCATCGTGTTAGCATGTCTCTGATGGAGCGAGAATGGTTGAGCTGAGGGTGAACCGTCTGGGTACAAACGAGCCGATGGCAAGCCATGCAATACATTTGATCAATATAGCGTCTATATTTTACAAACTGAAATTTTCTCTTTTTTTTTTGTTGCGCATATGAATCATTTTATTTGTAGTGTGTGCATTGTTGTGGTCTCTGATGATCATGCTACATAATTTTTGTATATATCTGACATTTCTGAAATTATTGTCATGAGGCCAAATAAAAAAGATGTGTGTTTCTGGTAACTTACATTGTGAAAACAATTAGGGTAGGTAGGCACTAACTTTTTGTTTTACTTTTTTTTCTCGGTGTAGTGTTTCGGCGGGTAATTATTTCACATGTTTAACAAATAGTCATTGTGTCCAATAAACCGTCTGTGATGAAAAGTACAGGTCTTCTATTATTTAGTAGTTTCTTTTGACAAATTTAAAAAAAACCCATATATAAATATATTTTTCTTGAATGTTGGAAAATGTT
>JAVTVY010051667.1:0-27254 GCA_036873755.1 Hanleya hanleyi | reverse complement strand
TCCCCGACCTTGTACACCGCCTTCGTCGTTCGCTGCGATGGCCTGGGATACAAGACACGCCGGACTTGGGCTTCATTGCGTTGGGTCACGGTAATGGGGGCTCTCTCTATACTTCGATGATAGGCTCGATTGTAACCCCTTACCAGTTTCGGGAGAACATCGATGTACCGCCTTGTATTCTTATAGGTGAAATATTTATACATGCGGCCTTTGAATGTCCTGTTGAACCTCTCCACCACGGAAGCCTTGGTCTCGTTGTACGTATGGAAGAAAAACACCTTCTGTTTCTTGAGGAAGGCTTGGAACGGTCTGTTGAGGAATTCCGTGCCTTCGTCGGTTTGCAAATACAAAGGTTTGCGCCCGGTCTTGAAGATGTCTTTGAACGCCGCTATGAGATTTGCCCCCGTTTTCGTCCGGATGGGTACCACCCCCGCATACTTGGATAGGATATCGATGCACGTCAAGATATACCGATTCTCATCGTTGTGTTTGGCAAAGGCGCTCATATCCACCAAATCCGCTTGCCACTGGGCATCTATTCCTCACACGATGACCCGGTTCCGTAGAAAATGGCGACGGACAGATCGATGTAAGGTATAGGTGTCTTGTTTTCTTAACCAATCTCGGACTTGGGCACGTTGTATCCCCTGGGGTTTGGCCGCTCGATAGAGAGCCGACAAGGCACTATAGGCCGCCGGACTGTCAGGACTGTAGTATAAGTTATCCAACACCTTCTCCCAGCGCTTCATGGTGACACAATGATGATGGACCCTGGCTCTATCGTTTATTTATAACGGGTGTATCTTGGGCCGGAGTTTCTTTCTGATTTTCTTCGTGGGCTTCCACAGTGGCCATGGTCAATGACCAGTCCAACTCGTCTGATGACCGCTTGATAAGCACTTCATCCACATCTACCACGGCATCTTCCAATGCAGACCATAGATCAGGATGAAGGGTAAAATGCACTGTACCCCCATCTAGCCGAGCCAATTGAGCAAAGAAAGGGCCGCGTCGGATGTACACATCGTGACACAAGTGGATGAGGTCGCCATCCAGTTCACCAGACAACACCCGTTTGAATTTGGTCCAGCCCTCCCGGGACAGACGAATGTGAGCCGGGCACGGTTGTGTAGGGTCCGTGTCTCCCACCACCTCCTCCATGATATCGACCTTATCCGCATACACGTGCAGGAAAACCTCGGGGTCAAGCTGAAATACGCCAGTACTATATGCTCCGTCATGGTCAGTACGTGAATGGTACCAGATTTCACTGTCTCCCGTATTTATAGGGAGAACCCCGTGAGATCAAAGGATCAGGTGGTTATGTCATTGGGCTGACTGAGTCTAGCCGGGTAATCAATGGCATCGTCGTCGTCGGGTTCATGTAGTTGTTCATGGGGTTCAGCCATTGGCCCCGCGGCTTCATCACGGATTTTTTCTTCTTCTTCATCGTTCTGGCCCGTCATGTGTGTGTGGGTGGCTTCATGAGGTGACACTGTCATTCCAGCCTCTGCGCATTCTATACATATAGTATTTTCTCCATCCGCTTTTTTTTCATTAGGTTCATCTGGTGCGTGTTCGATAGCATGAGCCCATGCCAATTGGTGGGGTGATCGATCGTCGGGTGTAAATAACTGGTCTACAATAGGCACTATTTCCTCCAAGGCTGACCACAGAGAGGGCGTTAGCATCATACTTCGTGCATGGTCTTGGTAGCGACCCACCCATGAGAATAGGGAAGTACGGTATACATAAATGGCATTGTCCATGTGGATCAGGCGTCCGTCCAATTCACCGCTTAGCACTCGTTTAAACTTAGTCCACCCATCACGCTGTAGTGTCACCGTATTCGATAAAGTCTCAGGGGACGCCCTCCAATCCCCGCCACTATCTTCCACCAGAGTCACATAATCTTCATAAACGTATAATCCCACCTGGTAAGGTGTAAGGGAGAGGATGGCTCGTAGGACGGATGACATGCTTGGTCCAAATGTCGAACGGTGAATGACACACACTCTGTCTGACCCTGGTATTTATAGTGTCAATACCACGGCGCCAGGGTGAATAGGGCACAGACTAGTATGAGGCCAACCAGCCGGTGCTGGTTGCGGCGTGAGCGCTCGTGGTCCATAGCCCGAGCATCAAGGATGGCTGTCATAGTCCAGTAGTGGTGAGTGATGGCACGCCTCTCCATCGAGTGCACTCTGTGGAGGACCGCTTCTGTGAACTCGTTCAGGATCTGGCGTCGTCCCTCGTTGTCGTCGCCATCTGCAAGCATGGACCGGACCACTGCTCGGTAACCCGTGAATGAATTCACCACGGTGGCATACTGTAAAATGCGAGTCGCATGGGGCTGGATCTCCGCCATGGCTCTGTAGAAATGAAGGTGTGGGATCCAGAGGGACGTGTTTTATAGACCAGATGTAGCTCTACGGGTATAGTCCGTGATACGTACTATTCTGATGGGTTAGTGCAAAAAAAAAAGGAGCAACAACAACAACACAGATTACAGATCAATCCTTTTATTATGCGTGAACAACATAGAAATGCATGTACTGACCTGTCTGTGGGAGGTTTCCCACAATGGCGTTCACCTTCGCGTCTTTTCGTGCACGTCCGTGTCTTTTCGTTAAAGTCCGTGTATCTTCGGTAAAGTCCGTAGGCATTGGGCAAGGAAGCTTTTTCCCGAGACCGAATCACCGCCAGACATGACTGCATCACCGCGGATGAATACATTCTTGCACTCACTCACACCACAGGTCGAGTGAGGTATCAAAGTGAAGCTTAGGTGAAGGAGCATCTAATGGACTGGGTGTGGGGTTGACATATCGATAAAAATGGATATGACCTTGAACTGATCACGTGACCTCCCCGTGATGACAAATACCCAGAACCAAGTCAGTACATGCATCCCATAGTCCCAGGTCACACCCGATTCACGCAGACCGGAAGTGACGTCATACACCTGCGCACAACCGTGATGGAAAAACCCCAGAACCAAGTCAGTACATGCATTCCATACAGGCAGAATGCAGGCAGGCAAGCAAGGCAGGGATGCAGGCAGGGATGCAGGCAGGCAGGCAGGCAGGCAGGGAGACAGGTCAGGTCAGGTAAGTCAGATTGAATACACCCCTTTCCCTAAAAATGGACTCCTTTTATACGTTTTTCTATCCACCTCCCACCATGCACTGAGATCTTGCTTTACAACATGCCCCACCCTTCCCGAACATGCCCGAACATGTCCGAACCACGCCGCCATCTTGCTTTACAACATGGCCGACAACCCGAACATGCCCGAACATGGCCGAACCACGCCGCCATTTTCGCGCGCGCGCGCTGCGGGGCGCTGGGGCGGGGCGGGAAAACCCACCGGCGATTGAACATACGGACGTCTATGTTTGGATGTAGTTTTTAGTGAAAAACCCGGAAGTGACGTCATACAGGGTCCAGTTTTCGACACTAAGTGACCACATCCGACAAAATGGCCAGTTTTCGACACCGGATGTGCCGCCATCTTGAACACACGTGCCGCCATCTTGGATATGTCCCATAATGCACCGGGTCAAAATACTCGATTCTGATTGGACGAGAGCTCTGGGACGGATTTGAAATACTCGCTTCTGATTGGACGAGACCTCCGTATTGCATCTGCGCATGCGCAGAATGATATTCCTACCGCACACCCAACCCATCAGATGCCCCTTCACGAATGCTTCACTTAGATACCTCACTCGACCCCATTGGTGCATTAGGGCTCCCCTACATCCCAACACGGCTATTTTCATACACTTGGGCCACCGCGCATGCGCAGAATGCCGATAGTTCAACCCCACACCCAGCCCATCAGATGCCCCTTCACATAAGCTTCACTTTGATACCTCACTCGACCCCATTGGTCCATTAGGGGCTGCCCTAGCTCCCAACACGGCTATTTTCATACCCTTGGGCCACCGCGCATGCGCAGAATGCCGATAGTTCAGCCCCATATCCAGCCCATCAGATGCCCCTTCACGAATGCTTCACTTTGATACCTCACTCGACCCCATTGGTCCATTACGGGCTCCCCTAGCTCCAACACGGCTATTTCCATACCCTTGGGCCACCGAGCATGCGCAGATTGCCGATAGTTCAACCCCACACCCAGCCCATCAGATGCCCCTTCACATAAGCTTCACTTTGATACCTCACTCGACCCCATTGCACCATTAGGGACTCCCCTAGCTCCAACACGGCTATTTTCATACCCTTCGGCCGCCGCGCATGCGCAGAATGACGATATTTCAACCCCACACCCAGCCCATTAGATGCTCCTTCACCTAACCTTCACTTTGATACCTCACTCGACCCCATCGGACCATTTTATCTAGGGACTACTTTCTCTCCGCGGAAGCTTTTCCCCGAGACCGAATCACCGCCAAAACCACGGCCAAACCGCATCACCGCGCATGAATACATTTTTTTTTTTTTTTTTTTTTTGCCGGAACTTTTTTTTTTTTGCCCGAACATGCCCGAACATGCCCGAACCACGCCGCCATCTTGCTTTACAACATGGCCGACAACCCGAACATGCCCGAACATGTCCGAACCCCTCCCCCATCTTGCTTTACAACATGGCCCACAGCCACCATCTTGCTTTACAACATGCCCGACAACCCGAACATGCCCGAACATCCCCGAACCACACCGCCATCTTGCTTTACAACATGGCCGACAACCCGAACATACCCGAACATCCCCGAACCACGCCGCCATCTTGCTTTACAACAGGGCCGACAGCCGCCATCTTGCTTTACAACATGCCCGACAACCCGAACATGCCCGAACATTCCCGAACCACGCCGCCATCTTGCTTTACAACATGGCCGACAGCCGCCATCTTGCTTTACAACATGGCCGACACCTCAACCAATCAAATTCACCTTCTTGCTTTACAATATGGCCGACACCTCAACCAATCAAATTCATCCTCACACTTACAGCTCAACCAATCAAAAGCCTCGTTACAAACCATCAAGTTGTGACGTCATAGTTACATCCGGGTGAAAAAAGGCTTCTACTGCTCTTATACTACTACTCTCCTAATACTAGGATTAATCCAAATTGTATTTTAAATCTAGAGGCTTAGGCACGAAAACGGGGCTATTTAAATGCTAAAATAGGTTGTTGAAATAAGCCAATAGAATCTTCGTTTTGATGTCCCGTCTATGGTAGGCCGTAGGGAACAAACATCAACATTTGGTGTAGACACATATGATTAACCAATCACAGAGCTGTTTTACGTGCTGACATTAATTTTTATCTGTGAAAATACAATTTAATTCGATATCATATCGAATTATTTTATATCCTTATACATATTATTTAGATACTGCATCAAATATTTCCGCAATCAATAGATACTGTATTGAATAAGTTTATATCCATATACATATTATTTAGATATGGTATCCCAATATTTCAAGTGTGGTTGGCCACAGAGGAAAAAATGACTATTTGATGTAGACACATTTCAGTCAATCAGATAAGATGCAGGGAAATTCGATCCTATATCGTATTCATTTTGATTCCGTATCGTGATAAATTCGATCCTCTATCGAAATCATATATGTCATACATAATTCAATCAATCACGACCGCTGAAAGTATGTGTGACAGTAATCGCTTCCGCCACAAAATGTTCTGTTTCCTATAGAAATAGAGCAACCAATGACAACGTGCGTTACCGATTTCACGAGTGGCCACGTGCTTCGAGAATGGAGGGAGGCGATCGCCTCCCTGACGCTTCTCTCGTCATACTGCACATAGCAATTTTCAGCCACGAAGCACGGCAAACTTTTCCATAAAAAAAGATTATATTGGTTGTGGTGATTGTAGGAGCGGAACTGATTTATGATGTCTATAATTCCGACGATTTCATTGATTCAATACGATGCTACATCGAAATATATTAGGAAACCATATCTAGATAATATGTATACGGATACAATATGATTCGATACAGTATCTAAGTCATCTGCAATGAGTATACAAATTAATTTGATAAAGCATTGAAATATTCGATGCAGTATCTAAAAAATATGTATACGGATATAGAATAATTCGATATGATATCGAATTAAATTGTATGCGGCTGCAAAATAATGAATGCCAACACGTAAAAAAGCTCTAAGAATATGTGTCTACATTAAATAACGGTTTTTGTCCTCTGTTCGATGCAGTATCTAAAAGATATGTATACGGATATGAAATATTTCTATATGATATCGAATTAAATTGTTTGTGGATACAAAATAATGAATGTCAACACGTAAAAATGCTGTGTGGATAACTAAGAATATGTGTCTACACCAAATGTCGAGTTTGTCTCCTACGGCCAACCAGACTTGTCCCATACATAATTTGTTCAGTCTCACACAATTCTCTCAACAATGATCTCTATTGAAATAGTGTAATCATACATGTAACACAAGTACATATTAGAAAACTTGTGATAGATGGGAGAAATCCCTTATTTATTATGAAACTGACTTAATGATAGGATAATGTCGTCTCTGCATGTTACCAACATTTGTAAAATATGTTAGTGTGTCAGCAAATGATTATAGAAAACATATCCTTCAGCAGTAAATGACAAACATTCAGGATTGAGATACAATGTAAAATCCTGATCATTAGATACTGAAGCTACGCTTGGATGCATCCTCTCACGACATCATATCATATACCTCCTGCTGTCAGTACACTCCCAGTTTGATAGGTTACAAATTCTGACAGTGATAGAATGACAATTATATTGTGCAGACCAGCTAACATCAGCCTGAAATCTAAGAGAGTATTTTCATGTAAAGAACACAATTGCACATCTGCTCTGTGTCCAGGGTGTGGAGTTGTTAGAGCAGTGTTACTCTAATCACCCAGCCTACTCTTTTCCCAGCTGGTACACGTCGGTCACTTCTATTTGAGAACACGATGCCTAGTTTCAATTGATCCTATCCAGGCAAGTAAACCAAGCTACTGGCCTAGGTCATGCATGGGTCTGAATCCACCTGGTATAGAGGGTCTGGTGGAGGGGATGTGTGTGTTAGTCACGAAGTTACATACTGTGGATACAATTGTGGATTGCAAGAATGGTAGTCTAGAATACCAGAATTTCTTGCCAACATGGCAAATATATGATAAGTATGCCTCAAATTATTTTCTTCTTCATAAAGGCAGTTTACTGGATAAAGGTTTTCCATAAGCCAGTGATTTATGGCATCCACTCAGGAAAACTCTAAGGCAACCCCAGAATGGTATCCATATCGCATTCTTGCTCTAAAACAGAAAAAACTCTGTAGAAATGTCATCTGAACATACATAAGAATAACAGAAAATATTTAACTTCACTAATATAGACCTGGTGGTACAAAATCTAACCAAAATAGTTGACCTAACTATCTGCAATAGCTGAATAACTTACTCATTTCTTCTGCTCTCCTTCTCAAAGCATAGAGCAGGTAAATAAACAAACAGTGGCCCTGGCAATAGTACTACGTGTGCTCAAGTTTTTCCTCAGTATTAGAATAGGTCTATCTGTCTACATCGCCCCGTGAACAGCTCTTACTATAGCCAGACATTTCTCACAAGGTAGCATCAGCTGTTTTGTAAAAAGAACATACAACTAGGAAAAGGCCAAATTACTGAATGAAATCTTAGAGAAGGTGGATTTGAAAAAAAAACGCAAATATTTTAGCCCCCTTTCTCCCCCTTCCCTGGATATTTTCATCACCCTTGCGGCTATCGTGGGCTGAATTTTAGGACACTGGACATTTGAGTCAAATACTATAGGACAATGTCAAACATGTCTGCTTGAATGGCTATTTTTCGACTCAATTTTGAATTTATTTTATTTATTTACTTCCGAAAAATATGAAAAAAGAAGGTAATTTTACTGAAATACTTTCTGTCGTTTAAGGCAAGTAAATGAGAAAAAAGTGGAGAGAAAATATCGAAAATGTTACTTTCTCATGGCACCTCGTGATTACCCGTGATCCATTGCACTCAGCATTATGTAAATAGTCGGAAAATTACCCCAATGAGATTCGTGGAGTAGTCCTACAGCTTTATCGCTCTCGTTTTCTCCGTTCCGAAGATAAGGGTGAGAAGCTGGGCAGGGGTACATCATGCCCCTCCCCCTCCCCCCCCCCTCCGCCACGCAGGGTAAATAGCATTACAATGAGCCCAAAGTTCACCGAGTTTATCCGAGGTAAATTTATATGTCATAACTGTAACCCCCGGGGTTGATTTTAGGATAGGGAACATTAAAAATCAATGAAATAATGTTCTGGGCGATTTTCTCAATGAACAAGAAATTCCAGGCGTTCATCTTGGAAAATGGCCGTCGTGGTCATCATGGGGCGAATCCAGAATGCCTCCAATCTTTAAAATGATCACGGTACCATATAGTATAGCTGTGCAAAGTTTCATGCTTTTATCGTAAAATGCACAATACTCTCACCTATCCGCTGGACTAATAATAACCTTTCATCAGGGAAACCCCATTTCCATCAGACATGTCTGATGTGTGACCCCTATTTCAATCACAGTTGTAATATAGTATGTTTTACTACCTCCACCTACCGCTTGTCCAAAATACATCCCTGTGTGTGTTTCTTGAAATGACCATTGTTTTCCTGTTTCGCTTTCATATATTAAAACATTTGGAAAAGAAGATGTCCCCCCAAAACTATAGCTTAAAAAATTGTTTGTGTAATTTCCACATTGTCCTCTTTTTTGGACCACCATACTTTCTTCAGTCAGCTTGAATTGCAAATGGCTACGTTTTACACCAATAATGCTCATGTATACAATATATTGTAAAATAGTTTAAAAATCAGGGACAATTTCAACTCATGAGTGATTATGCGCATGATGAAGATAATGTATCCTCACATCTATTTTTCTGCATTACAGAATTTTAACCCATCTCATTTATGTGAGGCCATTGAAAGAAGATACAATTCTTGGTAAGTAACTATACATTCTCATATTTATATTCATCTTCATGTATTATTTACTCATTATGTACACTATATACAACATGTCTTGGTATATAGATACGGGTCATTTGTAATCTGAAAGTGTGACTTTGGAAAATGAAATTGTTAATACCTCAGCAAAATGGCCGACTGCACTAAGGTCTCAACTATACATATGTAGCATTCGCAAACCACTGTGGGGACGGGCGTAAAAGGTAAGTTGTACTCATATGGATTTTGGTCCTTGTGATGTCTTTCAACAGAAGCTTGAGTTGTATTTATACAAGCGGTTCAGATCGCGTGACCATCACTTCGACTTGGACGGCCTTCCTTAACAATGCCAACTATATTCACCACATCATGTTCATAATATGTACACGTACGTGTGTCTATATATATATACATATAAGAGAGAGAGAGAGAATTAAGGTTTAACGTCGCTGAACTATATATATGCGAAAGAGAGAGAATTAAAGGTTTAACGTCGCGTTCAGCAATATTTCAGCTATATAGCGACGATCAAACAAAATTAGAAGTACTCAAGCCTATAACTTTGTAATCTAACACATTAAAACATACACACCTCAAATCGATTTCTCTCAAATAACCCAAATATTTATGCAGTTGATAAAATTATGTTTCACTGACAGTTCTTCGTGGCATGGGATACACCTTGGGACTGGCTCTTTTTTTAGCAAATGTTCTTGAGTTAATCGTGCATGGCCGATTGTGCATCGCCTGATCATGGTTTGATTGAAACATTTCTGGCTGTTCAGACGCTTATAGCCTACAGTTTTTCTTAACTCATGAAGTTTATTATTCACAACATCCCATGAAGACTGAAACAGCCGTCTCACATAAGTACAAATAGAGGGTCTGAAATCGCTATATGAGATTCCAACAGGATCAACCTCATCATCTAGGGTTGCCTTAGCCATTCTATCAGCGTCAATATTACCTTTGATTCCTACGTGACTAGGCAACCAATAGATGTCAACGTGACTAGGCAACTAATACAACCCAATATCAATCTGTTGATCAAATCTACAGTCACATAATTGTAGAATATCCAAGACCGTTACCGTTCAAAGCTAACAATATAGCTCTGAATATCGAACTTTTATCTGGTAGTCGACAGGTTTTAGTTTTGGAACTAAAGATAGCAGTACATGCTACTCTCTCATCATCGTTAGAACCATCTGTAAAAATACATGTAGCCTGATGTGGTCTGTATTTTTCCCTCAGCAGACCAAATAATTGTGTATACAAGAGCTGACTCGTGTTTGAATTTTTATATTTCGTTAGTGCAAGATCTACTTCTGGCTGAGCTAACTGCCACGTTGGAATTGGTAAGAGCTTGTTAGGTAAAATTTGACTAAGCTTAATACCAGCTGCTACAATGTGTGGTTTCGTACGAATTCCAAGAGGTGGATTAAAGAACAGTTTCTTTCAATAGAGATCCACGAACTGAGGTTTGAAAACACAGTTATATGTAGGATTTTTTTATATAAGCTTATTGCAGTTCATATCGGAAAGGCAGTATTCAACATCCGCCAACAACATAGATAGTACTCTAACTTTTACGGTATGCTTCCTACACAAAATAGCACAGCTTTTCGATTCTGTTTTTCTTAATGCAAGTCGATGGAACCGCTCGTACGCTGGAGCATTCAGGCACACATCGAGAGTGTTCCCCGAACGGAGTGCAAAAAGAAACACACGGAAAGTACAAAAAACATCCCCATCAAACGAAGTCATACAATTTGGACTCGTATCACGAATACATCGCATCAAAGTTCATGAGAAGACATGAATTCTCATTTAAAATCGAACAAACATTGTTGCACAATGCATACGACTTCCACACAACAACATGACCGGTAAACCTGGCTATATATATCATAGATATTTATGTTCATACTCTACCGGCTATATATATCATAGATCTTTATGTTCATACTCTATGTGCGAGCAGGATAGACATGATAGAAACTGAAGGCGAATCCCGATTTTGGATAGAATTGGAAAATTCTGTTGGAGCACAAACTCGGTGTCTCATCGAGAACAGACTGCCGAGCGGCGGAAGACGTCCGACTAGAAAAAGAACGTCGACCATACTTTTCGGCATGCTATCGACAATACAGTGCATCCCCGACTGAGCAAAAATCGCTTGCAGTCGTAGCATGTGCGATTTGTTCGCAGCAAAGTAGTGAGTGAGTGACGGCAGAGGGAAGATATTGTAACGAATTTTGGTATCACCTAAATCAGGACTAAACGCAGCCCGAACAGAAGCGCAAGTCTAAAACGAAGAGTACACGCCAAACATGAAGTGCAACGAACCCAGCGGTTTACAGTATATCACAACGCTCGAGATAATAAAGGGTATACGACATATACATAGCTTGAATCATCCAGCATCCATATCCATCCTGATATGAGAGAGAGAATTAACATTTAATGTCCCGTTCAGCAATATTCAGCTATATGGCGACGATCAAACACAAAATTCTAAGTACTCAAGCCAATAACTAAGTAATCCAACACATTAAAATATACACACATTAAAACTTATGCAACAAACCGATTTCTCTCAAATAGCCCAAGACACATTCCTCTCTCACCCGACTAAAAAGATCTCCCAAAGTAGTCGCTTGATAAGTATAATCTCTTACAATCTTACAATCTATGCAGTCGATAAGAATATGTTTCACTGTGAGATCTTCGTGGCATGGAATACACCTTGGGACTGGCTCTTTTTTTTAGTAAATGTTCGAATAGAATAGAATATATTTTCTTTAGCTAATCAAACACCCATTAAGGGCATGACAATCACGGAAATAGAACAATGATTATAGTTCATTTGTTAGATAATTTTTTCGTATACTGGTATCAATTATATAGTCTTTTCGTATTCAGTTAATGTAAAGTATAAGGAATAACCACCAAGTTCGTGAGTTAATCGTGTATCGCCGAATCTACCTCGTCTGATCATGGCTTGATCTGAGATATCAACGGAGAATGCATACGAATGTTCACGTTGACGTAGAAACTGTCCCAACTGTATACAGCGATATAATGTTCATACTTTCCCTACTTCTATTCGTCATACCGAATGACACTTCAAAGTTCATTCAAAAGTTCGCGGTAACGAAAGTGAAACAAGGAGTCGGGAATTCCCCCAAAGTCTTATTTGTGATAATGTTTGGAGTTTTCGTTTCTAATTTGTACAATGTTGGGAGTTGTCTCGCCCTGGAAAGTGCAGCTGGCGCTGCGGGAAAGTATGGGTTTTCATCCCGAAAAACAAGACGTTACATGTACACGGCCTGATGTCTATATGTGCGACTGGTAATATTCCAAGGGTTATGAAATTGGGCTTTTGATACATGGGCGCACTATACCGTATCGGCCATTCCTCGGATCCAATTATACCTAACTGATCATTTGCGTACACTTCGCCGTCGATGGCTTGCGAATCGTGTGTCGCCATTATTGCGCAGCGATAACCAATACTTTACCGTATACTGTTCGGTTTTCATCCGGCGGAGAACAGACTCGAGAAATCCGATAAAGTACAGGCTTTTCGTTCTACTTCTGAAACAAATATTCTCTGAGCTTACAAAAGATACAGACATGAATAATTTCCGTATCCTCTAAGCGGTGTTGTAGATCTGTAATTTTGAACAAGTGGAACAGCACATGCGTCGAAAATGGCGGGTTCCGTTGGGGTTACCTCTGTAGAGTTTAGTTTATTAACTGACGACATCACGTGGTGTCGGAACTTTCCTCATATAGTTGCTGAAAGTAGGCTGAACATGGATACAGACGGTCCGAGGGTCAGTCTTACCGCGAACAGATGATCCAGACGGTAACAGGTTGCTAACTGATTGGAGCTCGAAGGAAGAAGTTACTCTCACAAGCTAGTTTATGTGTTGGAGACCCTGAGGTGTTCACGGCAGAGAGGCAGACATTCCTCACGAACAGAGGGGTCAGCGAGAGAGAGAGAGAGAGAGAGGATTAAGGTTTAATGTCGCATTTTTCAATACTTCATCTATATATAGCGACGGTCAAAGAAAATTCTAAGTACTCCAGCCAATAACTTAGTAACCCAACACATTAAAACATACACACATTAAAACTTATGTAACAAACCGATTTCTCTCAAATAACCCAAGACACAGTCCTCTCTCACCCGACTAAAACGATCTTCCAAGGCAGTCACTTGATAAAAAGAGGGGTCAGCAACCAAGTCGCCCCTATGATTATTTACCGCTGGGAAACGGCCAGCAGCCAGACCACCCTTCACACGGCACTTGAACCGCGATCATCCTGTATATTTAACTGAATATTATTGCGTGATATTTGACTCTATATCAGCCTTGGTTGTCTCTACACTCTCTTACTTTCTTGATTCAGACAAGGTGACAGACAGAAGTCAATCTCTAGTCAGACCGTTGCCTGACAGATTTTACACTACCATTTAACGAAATTAAGCTCAGCTGCGTTCCGTTCACTGAAAAAGGAAGATCAAATTTGAGCTTTTGACCAGACAGGGATATACCATTGTGCTAACCGTTTGGAAGTTAAATGAACTATATGAGCAAGAGATTGTCCGTAGTGTTGAGAGAGTTGTCCTATACTCTTCTCATTGTGCGACATCGTGAAACAAGTTGATTACCTTTGGACTGTTGACAGATATTTTCTCGGAAAAGCGTGTGCGTGTAACTACAAGTTATTGAAGCACAGAAGTGCCAGATAAAGTTCTTTTTTTGGAGACTACACATGGTGGGAGAAATTCCCATAGTGTTCTTCCTCGTTTCGAGTTACTGAAATTGGAATTTGACGTCGATCGTCGTTGGAATTGGTTTCGCGATGTCTAAACGGAAACGGAACCGGGTTAAAGGATTGCTCATTCTGGTTAGCCCAAGTTTTGTGACACATTGTCCCACAGTTTCAGATGTGCTTATTCTTTAGCTGTTTAATTGTATAAAATAGTTAACTGAAACATTTGATCTTGTGTTCATTGTTGACAGGAGTCACTGTTTGAAATTTAACGAGGTCAGAAAAATAAAATCTTCCTTGTGTGCTATTAAAACCTACTGAATCATGTATTACCAGGCCTTAGCGGAACGCGCTGTTCCAGGGAATGCATAAATTACATAGTTAATAAAGTGCGACTGTGTATCGGATATCAGAAGGATATCCGACACACAGTCGCAGGATATAAACTATAATGTTACCGATCCCTATAATCATGGCTGGTATCCTACAATTATTACATACATAGCAGGATATATGAAGGATATTCGGATTATATTCAGAATATCTATGCAGGATATCCTCAGTATCCAACATATACAACATTTGGTAAATGATGATATCACCAGTACGCGTGGTTGAATATGATACCAAGGATATGTCGTTGTATATCCTTATCTTGGATAATAAACCACCCGTGACTCCCAGTAGGAAATGTATCCCTCACCACGGTGTCTTCTATGTAGGATATTGATCTGCTGGTGATATTTCTATTTTACCAGTCCTAAGGATATATGTATCACCTCATGTAGCCAGGTCCCGAGGATATATATCCTATTCCCCAGAAAAAAGTCAATGCCACCCTGTCCGCCTAGGAGAGAATATCACCACCCCGCAATGTCCTCTATGGTGCTGGTTCCATATCAACGGTGACAAACTCTTTAGTTTCAGGATACATATATTTTGGACACACATCACTAGTATCCTACAGAGCACACATACCTCAGGAAACACCAGTGTCACTGGCAATAAAGGTCTGGCTATATCTTTTCAGCTAGATAGGATAATTTGAGGATATATATCATATTCCCCAAGGAAAGGAAAGATCGATGCCACCCGGTCCACCTACGAGTGAATATCACCTCCCTGCAGTGTCCTCCATGGTGCTGGTTCCATATCAAGGGGTCCAAAATTGGAGCGATATGCAAGAGGTGGGAAAATTGACGTCTGGTGACTAAAAAGCAATCATATGACTCTAAAGGAAAGTATTCGTTCGACACCTAACATTCAGACCCGAGAATACGGTGGATTCTCGGACGTAGCCTTAGTGTCTCAGTCGCGCTTTTATTGCTGGTATTCATGTGGAGACTATGAAGTATCCGCGCCGTCCCTAGCACCGGCTTTAGCGCAATTAGATACGCTAGCTCGGAAGCTGTGATGAAAGATCGGCTCAAACAACTCATCTACTGTAAATGGGTGAACATCATGGACGTCTGATGGAGTAAACTACTTAACATGGGTAACCTGGTAAATGCAAGAAACCCAGGAAAACTAACCTGTAATGTCCGACGTCGTACGGCTTACATTTCCCAACAGAACATTAAACCTACATATATTTGTCGAGTGACATGTACAGAGGGCGGGGGACCAACAGAACAGAATCCTACCATATACAGGTAATAAAGTGGAGCGTGTGTCATTCTCTTTAGTTTTAGAACACACATATTTACTGCCAATGACAAGGGTATATCCCATATTATATTCCCTATAACATTTCTGCTATTTTAAGAATATCCTGCAGGACACATAGCATTGTACAGAATATATATCCTTCAGAGCATATCCAACTGGATAATGTTTTCACTAGTATCCTGAATTATCCACGACAAGGGGCAAAAATGCGAAGAACCTGATTGATTGATTGGAATTGTAGTTTGAGAGCCGCTTCCCATACGGATTTCGCGGCCCAGTGCGGAGAACCTCTTCTATCTTCCCGTTTGTATAGCCGCCAAGTTTAAAACCACGTGTCTACAATACCTGCGCTGATTGGTTGGGCCGTCGAAAGCTGTTTGCAGCCGATCCAAGCCATGATTATATCATCGGCAAAAACGTAATCAACTCACCAAATTTCTCTGAAACAATTACAAATTATTTCGGAAATTTTTAAACAGTTTACTGCCCAAATATAAAGACAAAAGCACATCAGAGCGTCTAGAATTTACCATCGCAACATGGTTTCTTGTCTGGAGGCAAGCGTGATAAAAAAACCCCGGAATAAATGCATATACCAGCCAATGAGTGAATTACCATACGCTAACAAGCATTTACTAGGTAAGCTGGCATTCAGCTTAATCAGATTACAACACATATAAGGGAAGTGGGAAGAGGTGCCGACATACTGACTGCGTCACATGACTTCACAGAATAGTCTTCTGGTTAACCTATTCTAAAGCACATACCAAGAATCTAACGATTCGTGATATGTGTTGTATCTCAGGTACGCTTTATTGTACCTGTTCATGTGGCAACTTGGATGATATGACCACACGGCCCCTAGCACCGGCATAAGCGGTATTAGATACAAATCTAGAGAGCTATGATGGAAATGCTCTGACAACTCGTATACTGGCAATTGGTGAGCTGTTTCGCTGTGACAACTCGTACATTGGGGTTTGGTGAGCTGTATCGTCGTCAGATGTAAATGACGGCATTTAACACAAAAGACTAGTCTGTAAGGCCCGATGTCGACCCAGCATCAACTTCCCACAAATGCCAACATATATCAAAGACCAAAAAGGTCTGTACAGGGGGCGGGCCTCGGGGACGAAACGTCCACCAGCAGAATCTCGCCATATACAGGAAAAAATTACAACACATATAAGGGAAGTGGGAAGAGGTGCCGACATACTGACTGCGTCACATGACTTCACAGAATAGTCTTCTGGTTAACCTATTCTAAAGCACATACCAAGAATCTAACGTGCGGGATATCATATTACATGTATTTTAAACAATTTAACCGTTGAAAACACTAAAACTGGTCAAAAGTAGAGACACATGGCATTGTTGAAAACTGGTCCCGCGATATTGTATTTTGTGTAGGTACCAATCCTAAACGAACTGTAATAAACCTGTAAAACGTACGTACAACATTCAAATAAACATATTGCAATCGGACAATTCCATTGCCACTGTCCCCACCTAGCTTTGTGCGCGTCCCCGCACAAACTATGGAATATCACTTCTGACACCATACAAGTATTGAACTGGAAGTGATAGCTTACTGGGATCAGCAATAACATTTGTTATATAACATATAACAATGTCATATCATAGCTGAGATAAACTCGAAATCTGATCAAATAAAGTCACTATATATTGCCGCTAATAAAGTCATAACCGGAATTAAGTAAATCACAGTGTCCCACAGTCCAATAAAGAGGACCAACCCAAGAAGGATTCTTTAACCAAGTTGCATAGTTATCAACAACGGAAATATCATAGAAAACGTTAGTTCATACACTGGTCCTGATAAGGGCCTCCGGAACAGTGTATCGTGTTCAGCTTGAGTTCGTTGGATATCTTAACAAGTGATGCAGGGTTAATTCAAAGAAACAAAGGTAATCCACTTTGGGTCGTACACCGAGTACCGGTAACGTAAATCCAAAGGAAGACACCTTTGGTGAATCCAACATTTAAGAAACACAGTAAGACTCATTAACACCGAAATAACATCCAGATATAGAGAAAGCACATATTAAATCCAGATGGAAGCATCTCAGGTAAGTCCACCTGACCACAAAGTATAAATCTAAGGTGAATGCCAACAACAACGGCCATAAATATGTACAATGCTTCACTCCAGGTGAATTAATTTCTTTGAGGAGCCAAGAATCTGAGATGTTCCACTTATAGTCCATACGGTTACCTGTGCCATGGCACATCTCTCGACTCAGGCCAGCGCATAACCAGATCCCGCTTCTAGTAACTTTGCCACTCTCAGAGGTTGCTAGTGGTGATTGGAGGTGGTATTTCTGTACTGTCGTCTGGATGACCATGTTTCTAACCTCCACAGTCGTCCGGGTGTTGTCATCGATGCGGTTGTCTTCTGGCTTCTCATATATATATAATTCAATATGCAATGGGCAACGATGCAACCCTTAGTTTGCGTGTGGGTGGTGCTCATATTCATTGTACGAGTTCCCTCTTTGTGGTTATAATGGGGCCCTGCTGACATCTTCGTAGATAGTGACCCCATTGGAATAGTCAAACGTGCGATGAAGACGTTCCATACGCGGGTAAGGTTGGTTGATGAAATTTCCCTTTCTCGGGAAGGGCAGACGGTGGAGTGATGGCCCTCTCGCTGGTCGCAGCTCAGCAACACGGGTGATTTGTAGGTCCGAATGAAGTCAGGATTTTCTTCTGACATTCGGACAAACTCTGCATGGGATTCTTTGGCTGATAATTCGCTTGCCTCAGATTCAGAGGGGCAACGGCGGCATGGCTCGGCTCATCTGGCATAGATTTATTCCCGGTGACTAAGAGTGGTGAGTTGGGAGCTGCGGGTCACCCCATTTTAGGCCGACTTCTGGACATACTTTCTCACTATTACGCTTCCCTTGTTTCCAATGCGCTCGCTTCTGGTGGCCCTCCAGGTTGTCCTTCCTAGAGTTAACTCGGTCGCATGTATTACAAGAGAACTTTCCTTTGCCATTTTACAGGCCATTCTGTGACGTTAGAAATTTGATCTCTGTGTGAAAGTTCCTTTGCATGCGTCACACTTGACCAAAATCTTGTATCTGGAATTATACGAAAGAAGAAACATACCAAGTCGACATTTGTCAGATTACAAGCGTATGCTCCGTCATTCATAATTCAGCCGTCGTCCATTAGAGAATATCGGCGTCCATAATCCAAAGATCTATTCCATATTCCATATAACAGTATTAGCACCAAATTCAAAAAGACGATCATAGTATACATAAACATAGGCTTGTTTCCTGCAAGAGAGAAGCGGTCAACAGTTTTCAATGATGCCGGCAAGACATCATGATGTTCCAAAAATATCAAATCCGTACCGCTGATCAGTATTCTTAATCCATAATATTCGTTGTAAAGTCGTCATCTAAAGAATGATGTATCTCAGTCACGCTTTGATTGTGACTGTTCATATGAGTACCATGAGGATCTTGAAGTACATGGGTTCATACGACCCCTAGCCCCGGCTTAAGCGGAATTAGACACAAGTTACGAAACGTAAACGCCATAGATCTTGCACGCTACGCTCGTATTTTGCTATCAGCATGCGATATGTATCGCCAAATTTGAGTTTTGGACTATCAGACCTCTACCTGCAATTCCCTCACTGGACCAAAGAGCTGCCTGGATACCCAATTTTGTCATCGTACCGTTTTCTTCGCCGTTCAACCGGAGCGAGCCGGCTTATCTGGGCATAGATCTTCACTATTCCCATCATCGCGTGCATGCGCATAGTCCTTTCTGCCACGTTCCAACAATTTTCACATTTCATGTCAACCTGCACTTCTTTCGAGATTACCGGTCTCGATGTCTCACTTCACAAACTTTGTTTCCTGATAAGGCTTCAAACGATTGAAGTGGTGGGCTACCTTTAACATGGCTTTTGAGCTTCTCTGAATTCAGTATACTGTATCATCCAGACTGCCGAGAACCAAATACGGACGCTCTCAAAACACGACAGCTTTGCCGAATTTGCACCGATCATAATTTCTGGTCTGGATCACCTGTTTTGCCTTGGAATGACTCCTTGCCCTTTCGCGGGAAAATTATAAATGTTGCCTCAACACCTGAGGATACTCGGTCATCTTTTCTGTTTCGATATTGAGTGGTAATCCTGTCACAAGGTCTAAGGGCAGTTCTACTTCCTGACCTAACATCATCCGCCAGTTGTCTCGTGTACAAAGCTCCGGTAAGCCATCATCGCAAAGGGTAGTTGTTTATCCCAGTCAGTTTGTTTTTTGTTCACCACCATGGAAGGTCTCGTCTTCAGTGTTCGGTTGAATCTATCAACAATCCCGCCAGATTGAGGGCTAAGTGCTGTAGTTCTCGTCTTTCCCATCCCCAGTAGTTTGCACACTTCCGCAAACAACTTTGACCCATAAATTATCCACTGATCTGAATGGATCTGCCTGACTGTACCAAATCTACGAATAAAATACTTAACAATGTTGTTGGCTATTGATGCCTTCTGGTGCATACTCCTCTATCCACCGGGTGAAGTAGTCACTAACAAATAGAATGTACCTATTCCCACTCCTGGACCTAGAAAGTGTCCCCAGGGCATCCGTAGCTATCTTCTCCATAGGCAACCCAACAGTATACTGTCGTTTGGCTGACGGTTTCCTCTTTACACACAGATCACGTTCGTTACCATCTCTCCCCCATCTCCGACAGGGGATCCCATCTCTGAAATATAACTGATCCTACAGCTGTGTCTTATATGGTGTTGGTTCCATGTCAACGGGTCCAAACTCCTAGTGTTCTTCTCTTTTAGTTTCAGTATACATATATTTACTGCCAATGACACCGGTATATCATATATTATATTCGCCTTAACATTTCTGCTATTTTAAGGATATATATATCCTGCAGGGCATATATATATCCTTCAGAACATATCATTTTACAGGATATATATCCTTCAGGACATATGCTAGAAGATACCTTTTTACTAGTAGCCTAAATGGATCATCTCAGTAAAGGTATATCATGGGAAGGATATCTTCGTCATTGGTCATCTAAAGTTATCATCTCCCGCCAATGGTAAATAGGCGAACTTACCATGTCCACAACAAGGGGCAAAAATGCGAAGAACCTCTTCCCGCTTATATAGCCCGCCATGTGTAAAACCACGCGTCTACAATACCTACGCTGATTGGCTGGGTCGCGGAAAGCTGTCTGCAGCCGATTCAAGCCATGATTAAAGTATCCGCAAAACGTGCTAACCTCACCAAATCTCTCCGAAACAACACCAAATGTCTACTGAAATATTTACCTAGAAACCAATAGAAATTATTTTCGAAGTTTTTATACAGTTTACTGTCCAAATTTAAAGTCCAAAGTACGTCAGAGCGTCTTGAATGTAGCTTCGCTTCATGGCCTCTTGTCTGGAGACAATCGTGATGAAACATTTACGAAATAGATGCGTCTACCAGGCAATCAGAGAATTACCACAAGCTAACACGCATATACTATGTAAGCTGGCATTTAGTTCAATCAGATACCATGCTGTTGTTAACAAGGTACGTACGCAGGTACAAATCAGACAAGTGACACGGATTGTAATAAACCTGTGAAACTTACGTACAACATTCAAATAAACGTTTGGCAATCAGACAATTTTCCCGCAGTACTTTTGTGATGTTGGGATAAACGATCTTACTAGAGCACAGATTCGAGTGCTGAAAATCGGTCTAGTCTCATTCAAGATTCAAGATTCGGTGACAAACCGAGTAAGGCATCTAATTGCAACTGGTTAAGGCACTATATGTCGGCGATCTAAATCATTCGGCCAACGGGCCTACCACTATCTGATTTTTTACAGTCAAATAAATGCAGTATTTGCTTATTTATCCAGGTTTATTCGATAATCAAGATGAAGAACGTAAAAGAAATGGGAAGGCAGAATCCATATGAGAGATCCAGTTTTGTTTCTCGGACCTTCTTTTGGTAAGATTAAGTGTTCTAGACATAATACATCTACTAATCCGGTTAAACTTGCAACTGTTCACTAGTTGATGAAAGCCTGGTGTGTCCGAAGACACGTTAATATATATAAAATAAAATACGAAAATATGTATTGGACATTATTAATTTACCACGAATCCTGAATGATCCAGATGTACGCAGCGCTGTACCAAACTATTTTAAGTTCATAGAACCTCCTTGCATTTCATTTAAATATACTAAACATATAGCCACCAAAATATTCAATTACTCTAATGCTGTCAAGGAGTTTGACTAGACTTATACACGTCAGGAGGCTATAGCTGTGATTGTGAATCATCGAAGTTAACTTCTATACACCTTGTAAGGTTGTTGTGACCGGTGACCTTGATATGGTGAGTGACGAGGACATAAAACACCCCTGATCAAGAGACCAAAATATAGAGAGCCGAGAAAAATAATCCGGGAGATGGAACAGAAGATAGTCCTGACTTCACTGAAAAAGTATGTTATTGAGTGGTCAAAACGAGAAACCGTCCAACCTACAGTACTCGCTGACTGCCTGGACCTCACCAAGAGCAAGGTCGTTGAAACAATCCGCCATATTAACAGTAGTACCATTCCCGAAGCACAACAAGTAGACAGAAACCTCAGTTCACAAGAAGTTCTAGCAGATCTTCAGGGTAAATTCGTCATAGTCTCAGCAGACAAAGCTCCTAATAATATAATATTCATATATAAATATTACTAGTAACAGGAGCTGGTTGAGGAATTGAGTATAAGCACACCATCGCCGAATACGTCTGCTCACACCCAAACAGAATTTACTCTGGGAGATTTAGTTAACAACCACAAAACGTTTCTTAAGAGAAGTTTTTTTTCCCTCCAACCACTCATAACGACATACCGAAAGTATATTGCACTCCCAAAATGCCTAAATCACCACACAAAGCTAGATTCATAGCTGGTTCCAGATGCTGCATCACCAAGATTCCACACTGTGGACGAGGGCTCTTCAGGAAATAAAGGCATTTTGGGAAAAGTATTGTGCCGCTATTTCTCTGAAACTGAATGCATGTGGATATTGAAAAACCCAAAATGGCTTACGGAAGAACTTGATGCTAAAGGTCACATAGCGTACGGACATGTATCCACATGGGAAATCTCGACTCTCTATATTACATTCCCTCATCAGGACCTTATTTTCCGTCTTAGTTCAATAAATGTATCGGAGTTAAAGAAAACTGATCGACGATATATTAATGTCAGAAGCCAAAAATCTTTCTTCAGCTCTACTGCATACAAGGGATATCATTTATGGGATGTTTTTTGTTTATAGAGTTTCTCGAATTTCTCATTATTAACATCTATGTGAAATTTGGCAATACAATATACCAAAGCATATTGTGCACCCCTTTTGGCTGAGCTATATTTGTTCTCTATAAATACGACTATACGCAGGCGCTTTCAAAAACAGATTATTTCAAAGCCTGTTCTTTTTCATTCACCAAACGCTATATACGGAGGGATACGGACAAAACCCCAGTGGACAAAACACCAACGGACAAACACCAGCGGACAAAACCCCAGTGGACAAAACCCCAACACAAAAATCCAAGGAAAAGAAAAAATGGACAAGACGCCAGGCAAAACACCACTTCATTTTTTTTTTAAATTTGTGTTTAATTCTAAATATGCTTTTAACTCTGAGTATTTTTTTCATTAATGATAATCATTTTCCCCCTATTCTCCACTAATCTCCGCTAATCACCGTGCCCCGCTTGGAGATTCGACCATTAGCTGTGTAAATGCCTTCCTGACGAGCAAATCCCAAGAAACGTACGAAGAGGTACTGACTGCAATTTTGGACAAGGCCGAAGAGCTCAACATCGCCATGGACCCAACACCGATTATTACAGACTTTGAGCAAGCAGCAATGAACGCCTTTAACATGACATTGGAACCACACGTTACTCTAAGAGGATGCTTCTTCCACCTTACACAGAATAGACTTACTAGACTTAGATAGATTACTAGGCAGAAAGAAAACTAAATGTGAAATGTCACATTGTTGTGTGTAAACATTGACCATAACATGGAAATAATTTAATAAAAAATATATAGATAAAATCTCTTAATGTTGTTGTATGGCTAATATATTTTTTTCATACAAAATTTAAAATTGGGGTTTTGTCCGATTGGGGTTTTTTTCCCTGGGGTTTTGTTCACTGGGGTTTTGTCCGCTGGGGTTTTGTCCTTCACCCATATACGGACGATCTTCTTGCTGTGGATAATCGCTATATAAATGACAGTGAAGGATATATCCACCTTCATCTTATTTAGACCTATATCTCTACAAAAATGAAGCGGGCTTTCTGTCTCGTCGACTTTATGAAAAAAGAGATGATTAAAATTTCGACGGTAATATACCAGGGGGACCTGCATATGGCGTATACATATCTCGCCCAGTAGCATTTGCTAGATCCCGTGTTAAATGTGACGATTTTAATCAAGGTCACAAAACATTATTTCAAAAGTTTGTAAGACAACTCAAGTGCTTCCATTCGAAGTTTCTCAAATTTGGCAATACATATCGCATGCTGAGAGCAAAATACGAGCGTAGCGTGGAAGATCTATGGCGGTACCTTTCCTAACTTGTGTCTAATTCCGCTTAACCTGGGGCTAGGGACCGTATGAACCTATGTATTCCAAGACATTCTTACTGTTCACAGAAATTTGGTGCTAATGTTATTATCTGAATTAGGTCATTGGAATATGAACGCGGGAATTCTTTAATGGACGACGTCCGAATATTGAATGACGGACTAGACGCATGTATCATATACGAAATGTGCGAAAGATGGAATCAATTGTAAAACCTTCAAAATTGTCACCATTTCATTCTTTTTTCACGCTCACATGCATTTCTACGCACAGTGATATCCATCAACATTTACCATGCTTTTCAGGGTTCCGAACACGGATTTGCTGGTAGACTACTCTGGCTATTTAATCCCGAGCCGGTATCTTCCAGATATTTCGTCTCAAGATTGAATCTTCAGAGTATAATTCGTGAAAACGCTCACCGCAAATAATTATTGCAGCCCGAGCACATTTTTTCAAATAGTATTGGGCTCTGTCCGACAGATGCAATACATCTGCGAGACATTTTCCGCCGCAAAATCATGCTCTGATGGCGTGATTTGTTTTTGTTCGGGGAATTATATTAAGCACAACGGTTTCAAACTTATAGTCGTAACATTATACTCGCACCAAGATGGGAACGATGGAAATCGGGACAGTAACGGTCAAACTCCAATGGACATGATGGATGATACATGGTTTGAACAAACCAATTTATAGACAACCTCGTCAGGTTATGTTTCTGTTTCGATGTCATTATCACCTAACATCAGATATATAACGCCGGGACAGGTCTTTCTAGTGACAGAAATATCACGTTTGTTGTTTTCACGGTTTTACAGCCTATTCCATAGAAATGTACAGATGTTGTGGAACGCAATTTCAAATTGTATACAGGCCAGCAAGTATTCGCCTAGGCGACGCACGATTCAATGTTCCAAAATCAGGGTTTGTAGCGGTTGTATTGTCAAATCACTTACTTGGTATTACATAGAGTACAAGACAATTTGAGAAAGGCTCCGCTAGTAACGAAACACGTCGTAGAAGAGTGAGAGGAACAATGATAACCTGGTCAGCGCTGCCGTTTGCAGATAAGGGGAATGAGTTAATTGACCAACACATTGTTATACAGAAGATATCTTTATAAAAAAAACCCGAATAATATTAATATCCTGCATTTTCGCATGAACACGCTATCAGATGATTCGTTAAAAAATACACGTGATATTCCAGATGACGATTAAAACTCGAATGAATATAACATATTTGCCAGATGTGGTAATTGCGAACAACTATGTTCTAGAAACATCTAATTTGAGTGAAATATAATATAACAATATAATTTGTGTGTCTATTTCTCTACTGAAAGGTGGGTGCTGCCAGTTTTCCGTGAAGGTTACCGCAAGGTTCTGACACTTGCAGATTTTTCGAATGTTCCAAACACCGAAGACAGTGCCATTGTTTGGGAGAGATTAGACAGGTATGTTTTGAAAGTATTTTCCATATTTACCGAAACTTTACAGTAGTGTTGCTTTGAAATATTATACTTAAAGTTTTTTTGATCACTATATTTTTTTTCTGAAAATCCATTATATATGCTCAGGTTTAGATTGATCATTACAAAAATATATTTAAAGAATTGAGTGAGTTATAGCGATCAGTGAGTTATCAGCCTTGTGCCTTATGACGTATGCATATTTACAGAATGAAAACGAGATCGTGAAACTCGTGACCTCATGTTGGCGACGGCTCGACAATCACAATCAGTTGGTGTTACCAGATTACACACTAAGCAAATGCTGTTCAATTATGACAAATCCTTATCTAAACAGTGGTTTTGTGCAAGTATTTACTGCTCGATGATTGACTACCTCAGACTTATAATATCAGTGTGAGCTGCCGTCAAAATGCCATATTTGTGCAGACTATACGGCTGTAGAAACAAACTGGGAAGCCTATTTTGCAATTTTTTTGAACGGGTCGTTGAATGTTTTGTTTTTTTGCATTTATGCACTGTTATCGACGTCTGGAATTTGAGCCTTTAACATATGGCAAATTGTGCTGGACCGAGATCTCGGAGAACAAAAAAAAATGTCTTAAGCTGATTCCGAAACTGAAACACCATCAAATATCCCCGAATATTCAGGAACGAGAAATTCAGCGTCATAAGTATAGTATTCTTTAGGAGTATAAAATGAGTGGAGGGTAATGGTCCGTTAAATCAGTCAAGGTACAGTCGGTTTTAATGATGGATTTGGAAACCTCAGAAGATACTGGTTCTAGATATATATATAGTATGGTGAATACTTCCGCGTAATTCACGGTGAAACGTTCACCGGAAAAGATTTGCCTGGAAATACTGACACGTATAATAGATTTGACTTTCGTAAAATTACCTCGACTAAATACATATCTGCTTAAGTGTCCAGCATTATAAAATCATGACAACTATTAATGCATTTGCATATTTTTGTTTTATTTCCTCGTATCTCGCTATGGGTATGGGTAAGGAGAACTCAGTAGTCAATCTGACACGTGAGAAAGCATTGAGGGTGCACATAGAACAACTTACACAACTTTCTGTTCATGCATTTCTGTTGAGTCGAATTGATCCTGAAAGCTATTCGTAGCTACTATGAATGTGTAGACAACTGCTATCGATAGTGGGATAGTTTTTAATACTGTATTTTTCATTGAAGGTTAGTCAAAAAATTGTCATTTACTGGCAGTTATCTCGACCAAACAAAGATTCTGTCGCTCCGTTTTTCTACAATTCGACCATTAGATTTCCCACTCGGTCCGATATAAGGGGTCAAATTGATATATCAAGATGTCAATTTATGTAGTCTATATCCAGCTAATGATCCAAGTATTCTTGATCCGGAATTTTGAGACTTATTGCGGTTAACACGGCAATATATGTGAAGGATTAATTGTCCATTCACAAGGTAAAATATACAGCTGTCTGAGACGATTCGCCAACATGACGTAATACGGTCACGTGACCCCTAAGCCCATTAACGAGTTTGCTGGCCATAATCGGGCAATTTAGATATACAAATTAAATAAGTGGTAACCATTCTGAAACAACTTCCAACAAAAAAAAACATAGTGATCAAATTATTTAACCCTATC